>JAGDQP010041342.1:0-16939 GCA_022664845.1 Lepisma saccharinum | reverse complement strand
AACAAAATATCTTTTCTATACTACAAAAACCAAAGGGTCAACAAAAACGAAGACGCGGTATGTGCCTCAGGGAAAGAAGGATTTGGATTCCCTTTTCCTCGTAACTTCTTTCAATATCCTTCCACTAACAAAAACTATTGATGTAGCACAACCGTGAGAGGTATTAGATATGAAATTATAGCTATTTCTTCTCATTCTACAATATTATCCATAAGTACTATTGGCGCTAAAACTAATTATCCACTTAGATTTCATGCTCAAACGTATGCATCATAATTGCAATCAAAGTTTAATGAGTTGCATAAGCATAGGAGAACGTGAAAGCTGGCATTGTGCGTGTTTATGAGAAATTAAGCGAGAGAAGGGGAGAAAGAGTACTGTCTTAATGGTTCATACATTTGAGCGTAAAACCTATGTGGATACTTACTTTTGGTGCCGATAGTACATTTTTTGGGTAGAGTTTAGCAATACATATAGTGATAGAAGGAGTGTTTTAGTTCTTGTGATTCATTTTTAAAAATCGAATCTCATGAGAATACCACAGAATGAAAGATTGATAGTCTTTGCTCTTGTAATGCCAATTACGTGTGTGGAATATTTTATACGAATTTTCAGAATTTATCATTTTCTGAATTTAAAGAGTAATTATTAGTTCGTCTTTTAATTACTAAAACTTGCTATTTCTTTTAGTTTATCGAGAAACAACTACGAATAAATCTTGTATTGTTATTTTTTTATTCAGGTAACTTTGTAAATGTACTTAAGATTTAATGCATTTAATCATTTTTCCTTATTAATTAAAAAAACAGATTTGAAATATCATCAATATTCAATTCAATATTAATTTAAAGTTATGTAAGTTACAAATCTGGGGACATTTGAGCTGCTTGTAGTGACTGAACTAAAAAACATGCTTCCAGAAAGTAATTGTTATTTTATGTCTTCTCTTTCATAATTCCATTTTTGTAAAATTTGATCGATTTGCAAAATTTGTAAGTGACAAAAGCCTTTATATTTATTGAAGTAGAATTTAGTAGTAGAGCGAACCGGTTAGTATTTCAGTTGTGCCATCTTTTGTCTGGAAGTACAAACAATCAATAAATAATCCAGATATTAATAATTTAAACAAGGAAGTTTTGAAACACATTTGTGATTTTAAAACTAATATTTCAATAATATGAAAACAATATTTACATACAGACAGAAGGTAGAGGAAAACGGTATTAAGATAACTGTTATACAGAACTTAGTACAATTTAGGTACCGTATAGTCCTAATTATGGATTCAAAGACAGGAACTTATGAATTGAAATCAGGCACTTAGCTAATTTATTTTTAAGTGTATTGAATGCTAAGAGAAATTGTCGATATATGTGTATTTAATCGCAGGTAAATTGACATTTCCCCTAATTACTACAATACTTAAGAAGACTTTTGGACCACTACGGTTCTAAACATCCTAAATAATTAGGACTGGAACACAAGAAAGTTATACGAGTTCTCAAATGAGGATCGATCACAACTTACCTTAGATTAATGCTTTGCCGTTATATATAATTGTTTTATTCCAGCCTTCATTATTTAGGGAAATGGCTCAGGAAAAGCGTGCTCGGCTTATAAGTAAAATATCTTGAACTCGGTTGTGGTTCTGTAGTATTAATATCTTAGGTTCTCTTTTAATACCATATTTACTTGAATATAAGCACTCCCTTTGTTTCTCAAAATGTAGAGCTAAACTTCTTGAGAGGCGCTTATAACCTGCATGAATTTCCTGTAGTGGATCGTATTATATATTCTCATAATAATTGTATTCTTAAAACAGAGCCAAACTTTTTTATGGTGCGCTTATATGCGAGTAAATGAAAATTTTAAGAGAATGTTGGTACGGTAATTTTTAATAGTAAATAAATTGTTCATTTCCTTGTTCAGAAAAGCCATAGAAGCCAAGACAGGTTTCCGTATAAGATGAAAGGATGGAAATAGGGAGTATTGTCTTTCTAACATCCGAAAAAAAATTCGAAGAAATTTTGACGGATTATAAAACTAAGGGAGCTGGGTTTGCTCCACTGCCTCAATTTTCAGTTGAAACAGCCTTGCACATTAAGATGGTGAGAAGTGCCTTGGAAGGAATCGTGATAAAAAAGACTACCATATTCAGCATCAAAAATGATTCTTCTCCACCAAATTTCAGCTCAAAGGATGCTTACCTAACCTCAAAATAAATTAAACAAAGTGTTTTCTGGTAGTTTATTGATATCTCGGTCGGATTTTCACCAACGATGACCTTTTTTTAAGTTGAAGATTTTTTCAAACTCTACAAGATGGTAACTTTTACAGATTTGGTGGCACAAAATTAAAATTTTGAGAGAAGTTGGAAAATTTGAAAATTGAATTTTAAAACACGAAGACAACAGTTAGCTGGAAAAAAAATATATTTTATGTTTTAGTGTTTCTATAACCATGATTTTGTCAGATGTTTTAAAGTGGTAGAGCAACCAAATAAATAAAACATCATTTTTGTCGGTTTTAAGGCGTTTTACATTCGTTTCTTTAGCTGACAATGGTTCGTGATGTCCTCCAATTTTGCAACGTTAATTTGACTCATTTCCCGACGACATACAATGATGAAATTTCGCACAACGACGTAAGTCGGGTGACAATACAACATTCCATTGTTACTTTTATATATTTCTCTATATGCATATATTTTTAAACATATGTTAATATTTTATAATTACATACTTGTTTATCCTAAAATGAATACTAGATTGTACCGGGGGGCTGAGTTTGGCTACTTGCAAAACACTTTAGGATTAGGGCCTCAAAATATTAGCTTGAGAAGAAGTATGAACACTGAAATAACCCGAAAAAAGGCCTTTCTTAACGGTGCAAATTCACCAGGACAAAATCATCAGTTGAGCACAGAGACTGGAAATAAGACACGTGACCGGGCTTCTTATGTAATAAGTGAACTTTAAATATAAACTCGAATGCGCCGGTGGCCAGGTCGCCTTAGTGGGCGACTGGTCAAGACATCGGTTTTTGGAGTGAAAGGTTTCGGGTTCGAATCCCGCCCGGGATAATACTTTTTCTTCTTTTTTCTTTAAAAACTTTTTTGTATATATTCATATTTTTTAATTAATAATTTCTAAGATGTGTATAAATAAGTGATTGCTACTGATAGCTAGAATGTATCTGGATGCACACCGAGCGAGGTTTGCAAAGGGCGCACGGGGCGTCCGAAAAGAGCTTGGCAGCAGAGTCGATGCGGGACTCACTCCCTAGTTATCGCTGGGCAGACGCAAAAGTGTTGTTAACATTGTATGCCACCTGTCAATTTTCTATTTGGTACACATAAAATTCATTTGATCTTTATCTGATCCCAATCCATGTGCTGTTCATTTACACGGTCGAGACTGTCGTAGTAAAAAACTTTTAAAATACATCCTTTTCTTTAACAATTCGTATTAAAAAGTAACGAAAATTAATTTTTTGCAAGTATGGTTAAAAGAAACGCATGGGGTGCGCTCTCATATATAGTAAGTTTATAAATTCTTCAATTTGCGCTCCTTATAAGTTTCTTTTTAATCGTGCATAAACAAAATCAATGTTCTTACTTTTAGTACGAATTGTATAAAAAAAAAGATGTCTTTAAAAAGTTTTTTATTACGATTGTATTGACCGTGCAAATGAACAGCACATGGATTGGGATCAGATAAAGATCAAATGAATTTTATGTGTACCAAATAGAAAATTGAGAGATGGCATAAAATGTTAACAACACTTTTGGGTATGCCCACTGTTAACCGGGTGCTGCGTCCCCCAGTGCCTCTGCCGCCCAGCTCCCTTTGGACGCACCGTGTTCCCCTTGCACATCTCGCTCGGTGTGCATAAAGATAACCCTAATTTTCGGTAGTAATTAGTTATTAATATATACGCCTCCTAGAAATTATTAAATAATAAATAGGAATGTATAAAAATATATTTTTTAAAGAAGAAAAGTGTTATCCCCGGCGGGATTCGAACCCGAGACCCTTTACTTAAGAAGCCGACGTCTTGACTAGTCAGACCTTGCAAACGGCTCTTTCGAATTAGTATTTAAAGTGCAAGGGTTACGTAAGACGCCAGGTCACGTGTCTTATTTCCAATCTCTGTGCTCAACTGATGGAGCTGTCCTGGTTAATTTCGACCGTTGAAAAAGACCTTTTTTTATTATTTTTTTCGGGTTACTTCAGTGTTCATACTTTTTCTCAAGCTAATATTTTGTGGCCCAAATCCTAAAGTGTTCTGCAACCAGCCAAACCCAGCTCTGGTACAGGTTAGTATTTGTTTTAGGATGAAGAAGTCTTTAATAACAAAATATTAACATATGTTTTAAAAATATATACATATATATAAGTATATAAAAGTAACAATGGAATGTTGTATCGTCACCAGACTTACGTCGCTGTGCAAAATTTCATCACTGTTGGGAAATGAGTTAAATTAACGTTGCAAAATTGACACCACGAACCAGTTTGGGCTAAAGAAACGAATGCACCTTAAAACCGACAAAAATGCTTTTTTTAATTATTTTGATATGTTCTACCACTTTAAAATATATTTTAAAAAAACATTGTTCTAGAACCACTAAAAATACATAACATATATGTTTTCGAGTCAACTGTTGTCTTCGTTTTCTTTTTTAATTCAATTTTCAAATTTTCTAACCTCATTCAGAATTTTAATTTTTGCGCCAACAAGTCAGCAAAAATTACCACCTTGTAGAACTTGAGAAGAAACTTTAATTTAAAGAAAGAAGGTCATGGTAGCTTAAAATCTGACCGCAATATCGTTAAACTACCAGAAAAAAACTTTAATTTATTTTGAAATTAGGTTAGCATCTTTAAAGCTGAAATGTGGTGGGAGCCATCATTTTGTATGCTGAATACGGTAGTATTTTTTTTTATCACGATTCCTTCGAAGGCACTTTTCACCATCTTACCATACCAAACCCTTTTTTCCTCTACACGTAGAGTTTACTCTGGGTTAAGAGCGCACTGCTATTGAAATTAAGATAACTATACATCAGTTTCAAAAAATCGTCGCGATATTCTCACTAGTGATACCTTACTTTCTTTACTTAAGAAAAGGACGAATAAAGTTTTAGCTGCCTACCTGCTTCTTGAAACCGTATTATTGTGATTTCAATTAATTTAAAATGCATTAAGCAACCAATGGAACATAAATACAAGAAAACATCAGAAAATACATTAATACAATAAAATAGAATGTATTAAATTTATGTAGAAACCATGTGGTTAGTCTTTCTCTCAAGGCCATGACGAAATGCTTAGGTGAGTCCCGGAAATTTTTAGTACATCTTAGAACGCAGACACATGAAACTAAAGCTCTGATGCCATACTGATGGTTAGCGTTATACCGTATCTATAAAAACAATACTACAGAAATTTAGCCGGCTGATGAAAAAATCTGTATTTAAATTAGCATATTGTTCGAATATATACAAAATCACTTACCGATGCTTGCTTTTAGGTTATCACTAGTACACTTCAGTAGTTAATGGAGATGTGTATAATATTTCGAAGTACCACGTTTATATACATAATTGAACCTTGCATGTCCTTGCAATTATTTTTCTACTTCATACCTTTATCCAGCGATTGATCTTCAATGTTGAACTTCCAAAGTGAACATGGACCACGTGCCGGAATCAACAACATCCGAAAGAAATGAAACATTGTGTTTTAATTGTTTGTTTAGTGCAGAAGACAAGAATGTGTATGTGTGTGCGTTCGAGTAAATTTCAATGTCAATACAATACCAAGGATAAATTATATGTAAACGATAATATCATTGCAATTGCATTCATGTGCTACATCTATACTTGATATTAATGATACTCCTTCAATGCCATTTCACAAAATGTACACTTATTTCTCATTTTAATTTTCGCAGGTCTACAGGAATCATTGGCTTGGTCACTTCATAGACATGAGGGATGATATCCTTTGGCAAACAGGTCTTTTAAGGAGATAGCTACCAGAATTTCTATTCCAGGAACTATCTTGGGAGAAGAGCTGAAATGGATCGCCGGGCTAATCAGGTCACGTTTTGGATGGGGTCTACGCTTGAGACGTGGCCTAAATTGATTTTGGTTTTATGCCTAAATTCGACTCCCTGACCGGGAGGGCAAAGTAGAATTATGCGTTTATACCCAATTATTCACTTCAAGGGCGACAAGGACCGGGGCTATAATCTCCCTTCAGAGCACGAAAAATATGACGTCGCACCGATCTTATTGTGTGAACGTTAAAGATTGGTATGATGAAGTTTTAAAGCCTTATTTTGCTCTTTTAGTTTGTTCAAAATAATTTACAAAGACAGACAAGATTCTAGTATTTCCTCTTTTCTTCATCATACTTATTTTAGATACTGTCTGAAAATGAACCTAATTAAATCTTGCTAGTGATTTCTCTGTAGTTGATATAATTTGTAAATATTTTTTGTTATTGTTTATATATCACAATTTCTGGAAACAATTTAATTCGAGTTGCTTCAAAAAATACTTTATTAGCTTTTACGGAGAATATTATGTTTCCAACATTCGCAATAGATTATTTCAATAAGCGTATCTTTCTCTTAATAAGGGAATATATATAATAATTATATTTAGGTTCCTAGACAGAGTTTAAGATACGTGAGATCACTGTTCAAGGATCTTCAAAGATCACTGAGATCAAACTTCATTTTGTATTGAACTTAATAAACAAGCATGAAATAAGTTTGTTGGAATTACCTAAACGACTTGGTAATTGCAGCTATCCTAACTTAAAGTTGTTAAAACAAATGCGAGGAAGCTTGTCAAACTTATTAATTTATTTCAATTTGGTGTCGTTACACTTACGCTGTAGTTTCAGGACGATAAATCGTAATCACGTACCAGAACTGTTTCCCTGTAGGCTAATCTTCGCGAACTCCCATTCTACTACCACCACAGCCATCTATTGCGAGCTGCCCTTGGTAAGGGAGCTAGGGCGTATGATTCCGCTGTCTAGTGGTGTAGAAGGCACACCCGTCATACGTAAATTTGCATACATGCATATAATTTACGTACGAATTTCCATATATCTCATATGCAAATTCGTATTATTATTATATGCATTAGGTTTTTTTTTTGTCATTTATATTATATCATAACGGATTATTGAAGGATTAGCAATGATCCAATTAATGTTTATATTCTATCCAATATAGCATGAAGAAATGGACAAATACCACATTTTCAATAGTAACTTTGATTCCATACCCAGAATATTTCAATTTTAACTTGGATGGATACTCCAACACAGGACAACTGTCGCCAGTGCCATGACCCACTAAATGTTGCTATCCTGCATCAAGCTTAAAAAGTCTTTGCACAAGAAAAAGAGAAAAGAAAGGTCTAGTCCGAGAGTCTGTTAGCAAACCAGTGAAATAGTTACACTGATGGTACCACTGCTAAAAAAATGAGAGAGAGAGAAGCTCCAAGTCCATTGTTTTGGCCTATCTCAGGACCATGCGAAAACCTTGGTACAAAGATGTGCGAGGAAAGACGTCGCCATGTATTTTTCACACTTTACCCGTCTCTACCCGCTCCCCTCTATCTAAAAAAACAGACCTGTACTAGCCCTGGCGTGCAGATAGGCGGAGTGATATCTAATTTACTGTTATTTTGTATATGATATGTATTTATGTATGGAAAGCTACTTTCAGGTTTCTTGGACTGTCGAAACATTCTCATTGTGTTTTTTCTTGTGTCGTGGTACCCCTTTTTCATGCGTAATCTAATTAAAAGTTATTAGAAACACCGCACTATATTGGGAGTTCCTTTTTCGCCTGCTGTCCTCAGTACCACCTGAGACAGTGACACCTCACACACAAGCAGAGAGATACCAATGAGATTATTGAAATTTCTATGTAATCTGATAGTGTCATCTCCCCATGCATTTGTATATAGTTTCTAATGTGTGTTTAATCAATTATTTTGCCTTTATTTAATTTGCGTTTATGTGTATTTAGTAATAATCATCATTTGGAAACCGCTCCACCATGTTTTGTTGACATGCAGACACAAGTCATGTAGCTGCTGCATTTCGCCACCTGGGGGCAGCACTGTGCAATAGCCCTACTCCCAGCAGCAGACTACGAAAAAATGTTTGTTTATGTTTGTTTTTCTTTATATATATAGTTATATAAATAGTGTCATGCCTATATTTTCGATTGTAATTAATCTGTGGAGCGTGCTCTTTCAAATGAGCTATTTATCGTGCGGGGAGAGCACTTAATAAGATTGTATTTTTATTGTATTTAAATGTTGTGTCACTACAAACAAGTCTTGAACGGTACTTTTGTAGGTCACTACCATATGCCAGAAGGCAAGTCAAGAGCGAGTCTATAAAAAAGTAGCGCGATGTTCGGAGACATGAGCTCTAAGGTAGAAACACAACGGGAGTTGCATTTTGGTTATCTGACGGTCGGGTCACGAAATTGCCGTTGTCTAGTTGACGCGACTTAGTACCGTATATTTATATTCCGAAGCAAGTAACCAAGTCTCGTTACTTAGAACTTTGACTTGTTATTCAAGAAGGATTAGCTATGTGGTGAAGCGTGTGAAAACTGCTGAAAACTTTGCTTCAAGTGACTTCACATAAGCTGACTACACCAAATATTTCTATTTTTTTTTTTTTTTTACTTTCATATATGAGTAAACAATTGTGGATGATGTCATTGGCATCGAATAAGCAAACAATTGCAAGTATGCTCGATACAACGTCGTGTATCTTTACCACAAAACTGAAGATGTGCACAGTGTGATTCGGTTGAGAATAATTTTAGTAAATATATATATATATATTTTTTTTTTACACAAACTTATTATCCTGAACTATTCGCTCTCGAGTGCAGTGATAAATGTGTAAATAACTTTACTTCTACTAATCACCGCAATCCTTTGGTAAATGATTGAACTTCGTTACTTGGATGAAAACTTCGTCGATATGTACATAAGTGTCAGTGTGTTAATTTGTTGTGTTTTGTAAATAACTGCATACAAGCCTATTCATGTATGCCAGTATTCAATTGGTGAACTACCAGTGTATCCTATCACCAATTGTCCCCAACAAATGATGACAGAAGAACTTTCAGCCCTGTCATCTGGTGCTACCCAGATTAGTGCAAGTACCAATTTGCACAGACAGAACTAACCAACAAAGAACATCTCAGAGTTGTAATATTTCATGAACAACTCTATTTTCGCAACAAATCTCGTTGAATTAAATCTGTGTAACCAATGGCACCATTATCAAATCGAGTTGTATCAGAATACTGATTTCTTCCAAGCAACTACGCAGACTTCCTTCAAGTGTCGGCGGGATCTGTAATAAAACCTCAACCATGTGAAGGACTTTTACAGAGAACTTTACCAATAATGGTTCATTCGTGTGAAGAGTGCTGTGAATAACAAAGAAATACTTAAATCTTGGCCAAGAAACACTTGAATAGAACTTAATAGTAAAGAAAATTGAAATTTTCTTTATAATATTTTTTTATTATTATTAATTATGATTATTATCTTAATCAGATTAAGTGAAGGTCACAAGATATGACCTAAGTGCTGTGATTTTGTGTATATTGTGTGTGTGCGGAAAACCTCTTCATCATCTCCTTCAGTGTAAATAAACATCTACTTTCATCATACTTATCACCTGTTTCTGTCCAGTTTATCCTGTTGGTATCTCTAGTACTGGCGTATGGTAAGTACAAAAACTTGTGTCTTATTTCACGATGTGTTTTGTTTCAGGTGTTCGCTGGGAGATTGCGGGGAAAGGGGGGGTCCCACAATAGTGTGAGACTGAGATAGTAAATGTCTGTTGAAGAATACAACACTGTGAGAGTCTTTCGAATATTGCTTTATTGCATATCTTAGCTCTACCGACCTAAATTTCATATGTTATTGCTGTTTTGCATACCTCCATTCTCTCACTTTTGATGTTATGTAAATGATTGATGCTCTAACTACGAGCAAATCTCAATCATCCTGACGCCCACCGACGAAAACTCCACAGTGGTTACAGCACTGGTTTGACATGCCAACGGACCTCTGTTCGACTTCCATAGCCCAATCAATAGGGAGTATTTGATTGCATTAAACTTGCTCAAAGTGTTCATTTTGATGATTACAAAACATAATAAATTTGAAATCTCGTTAACATTCGGTCGACGCCGCCGATTTTTTTTAATATGTCGGCTTGCATTCTAGCGCGAAATTGGTTATTATAAAAAAGAAAGAGCGTAAAATTTGTACACGTATACATTATAACCTGTATATTACATGAGAGAATAAATAGTTTATATTTTGGCGATGAAAGTGAAAATCAAATCAAAGCTCATGACAGTGAATACAAAAGAAATTTATTGAAAACTTATTTATTAAAAAATTGGGTAGACACTGTCTATCTTGTCTATCCCAAGAATTCGCCATTGATTAATCTATGAAGAAAAGTGTTCCTTAAGTGCGATAAAAAAAATGATTTTGAGAAACTAAAGCGTTATTTGCCAAACGAGTACTTAGAATACTATGATGAGATGTTAAGGTGGTCTGTGAGCAATGAAAACAGAGACAATAACCGAATTTACAGTCAAATGATGGCTTTCGTTCCATTTATAAAACTCTGCTATGAACTTTGAATCTAATTGATAATGTATGAAGTCAACATTAAGTTAGTTTAAATAAAAGATAAGATAAATTTTATGGGCGATAACAGCACTATGGCTTACGCCTGTCCCGAAGTTAGTTCAGATAAACTTATTTAGTTAACATAAATGAATAATAAACAAAAAGAATGAATGACAAATAAATTTGGCACTTTTACTTCAATTATTTTTAAAAGGCCATCAGTCACCAGCTTTAACTGACCAATAATATATTCATGTACTGCAATAGTGATACAGTTCCAAGAACCAGAATCAATCTTGAACCATCGAACCTGCTAATTTCCATAGAATTTATAGTACTTTATTATGTTCCATTTTAAAACGTTTTACTTAATTTTCTAAACTCTTACACTCGTGGACTTATAGTTTTAAATATGTACGATTCAAATGAGTTTAGCCTAGCAATGTGATGGTTTGGCCATTTTCTGAGAAGTAGAAAACTTGCTTGAGGTTCGAAAATCAGTATAGGAAAACAGAATGAAATAATTAAGGCATTCTTTTTATGAACATTCAATACACTCTTCTGTTTAATTATTTGGAAAAATGATTCTGTCAAGGAATTAGTTAAACAGTGGAACCAAAATTACGCAAAGTTTGTTGAGCATTCCTGTGTTTTCCTTGGTTGTTATTCTTCATACGATTTACTGTAGTTACGAAGATACTGATAAATTATGTAGTAAGAATACCTTTATACTCGTAAAGCTGCATATTGTTCGAAATGTGTCTAAATCGAATGCTTCTCTTTAAGGCCATGTATTGTATGAGAGAATGGCATTGATTCACAGACCTTAGAATTCGATGTCGATGCAGCAATATTTCTTCTCCAGTAATCAGTGTTTAAACAATATTTCTACAGAGATCGATCCATTGTAGCTCCATTCTTTTCTACTATACTGTTGGAAACTTTATGTTACTAGGTTCCGATATGTTAGGTTATTGTTCTCTAAAATGGATGAGATATGGGGAGAACAGTTAGCAATGCAACGCGGAACTTCTCGGCACGACTTCATACTTGATTCACGTTTCCGCGCACGCCAATCGACCCGTGGTTCTTCCATAACCTTAGACCACACGTCCCACTGTGGTGCCAAAAATCATTGGATACACTGAAGTGCCACTTTTAGTTTTCAAAAAAAAAAAAAAATGGCTGAATGAAAATTTATTTTGTCTTGAAAAATTTCACTGAAAATCTATCAAACGATATATTTGTGGTAACCTCCAAGGTTGTATACGGAACTTTGTTATTAATTTTATTCTTGTGATTTTATTTTAGGATATATAGGTAGATAATTTTTTCTATCCCGCCAGGGAGATAAGAATCCTTTTCTGTCGATCATCTTCTTCTTCATTCTTCTACTACCATCAGGTGCTAATATTAATGCGTATATATTTCCTTCTATCGATATTTAGAGTCAATCTGTTCTTCCCACTACTTCTCTGGAACTCATTATATTTGGGACAGACCTCAAGTTTTTGTAACCAGAAGATTTTCGAATCGGAGGTCAATATGTCATCTAAAATGTTGTAACGTAAATAAGAGACCAAGAGAAGTGGCCTAAGAGTTGCGTTTGAAAAAAAAATGCGATCTAAGGACCCCCCCCCCCCCCCCCGAGACTTAAGTCGAACTCTACTCTCAATGATTCTCTTCATGAGACGCGGAAAATGTCTCCTACAGTATTCGACGCACCTATTGGCCTTCGAATGCTCAGGTGGGAAATTTGTGGCGTGATATTTGGAATGAGTCTAACCTATTCAAATCCCGAAATTTATCCATTTATTTAACTTCTATTAACTTTATTTACTGCCAGAAACCCCAGTTTCTGCAATGCTCCGATAAGGAAATTCTTGTTATTTAATTCTTGTTAAAAACGAAGTTGCGCCCAGCAACTAAGTTATATTGGTTCAATCTGGTTTTCTTATTACGCAATAAGAAAGGGAAAACACCAGATCCTTATTATCTTATATCTTTGAAAATAACTTGAATTTACAAAAAAAGGAGTGTTGTATCCGTTTGTCAAGGGTAAACTGTGGTTTGTAAAACGCAGTAAGACAATAGAGTCATCACCACCTCATTACTGAATTTTCCATGATTTTTGCCTTTCCTTATACCATATAAGGAGTGTTTTGAGTAGCTTAGCTGTGTCGTGTGATGTGAGAATCACCCGAGGACCTACGTAATTTCCTCGAATTGGGAGTGGCCCATTTTGACTAACAAAAAGCGAGCCAAGGCTGGATCGTGGTTCAATCACTCAGTTTCGCTCGATTGATTCGCGTCACCTCTGATCAGCGAAGTTCGACTTGTCTCAGGTCAGTATGACTTAGAAGGATTTTACTTATTTTGGACTTTAACTTCTTCGAAACGGAATTTCAACCCCTACTGTACTTTGAATTATTTGATCAGGACTGAAAGCAACTCAAACGTAAACTCTTGGGTCCATTAGTAAATGAAATGTATTGAAGAGTACTCTCGGATCTCCCCCTGACGTTTTAGTTAGGTAACTAGATGTAGTCAACAGAACCAATTAAGAATGTAAAGTTACATTAGCAATGTCTTTTATATACTTTAATATTTTTGTTGTATTTTTTTTGTTTTTGCTTAGCTTAAATAAAATGTTAAAAATGTAAATCTCGAATGTCCAAGTCTATTCAGGTACATATGAGGCAAATATGCCACATCTTGACTCCACTACCTTCGTCGTACTTAACCACGCCCTACCATCTGAAACCTTTGAGAAATGTTTTTTTATTTCGAAGGTATGTCTCCAATAGTAGATAGAGTTTTCTGGGAACAGAAAACTAAAGGTAACGCTACAATACGAGCCCCTTTCCATTTACGAAAATCAATCGTGATTCAATATGGCAGACTTCTAGTAGATAGCTCCATTCCCTCAGTAATCATTACTGTGTATTTACTTTATGCAAGGCGAACACTGATTCAATCTGAATCGTCTAACGAAACACAATCAGTCAGTAAAAATATCAATTCTAAATTTGTTAGCTTGCCCATTTTAAAACATAACTTACCAATCTTTTTGACAAAAGATGATTTAAGAGTACGATTTGTCTCGTGCTTTACCTTGATCAATAAATACATAGAACACTTTATCGCGTAATTAAGTCTTATAAGTAAATTCAAGTACACATTTTGTGACCAGACAAGTGACACGATTTTCTGTTTGGAAGTTTGGTTAAAGACAAACTCTAATGTCTGTTTCAATCAATAAACAGAAATAAACAAAATGGGTTTTAATAATAGTTTAGACAAGTATTGTACGGGTTTATTCACTGAATGTAAAAATGAAATAACGTAGAGCAATGCCATTATTTCGTCGACCTCTTTGTAATCTATTAGTGGTCCTCAGCAAAATTCAGTATGCGGTAAAACAAACAGTACAGAAATTACAACTATGCTACAAAATCAGAATTTTTGTCACTAGAAGATGCGAGGTGACCACGGTAACAGAGATCTAAGTGCATCGGTACAACAAGTGTTCAAAGTGTCCACCCTCACGTCTCACGCAGTGTTCAGAACGATTCTGCAGAGTTTTGAACATGTTGATGAACAAAGGATGCTGAAACAAGGGGAAATCTTCTTCTGTAATTCGGGAACTTATCTAGGTCGGTCACTAGGCCGGAAAGCGGATTCTTTCAGCATGCTCCATACGTAGGCATCGGG
Organism: Lepisma saccharinum; assembly: GCA_022664845.1. Taxonomy (NCBI): domain Eukaryota; kingdom Metazoa; phylum Arthropoda; class Insecta; order Zygentoma; family Lepismatidae; genus Lepisma; species Lepisma saccharinum. The sequence continues at coordinate 2,508 of JAGDQP010041342.1, read as the reverse complement.
GACCGTGAGACCTGGGGAGTGGGAAGGGTATAGGAATAGTGCTCCATGACAAACACATTCTCCTCCATTCTGAAGACAATTATCGCCACACCAACTGCACTCAGCGCTACTCTCAACACAACTAAACACTTAGGAAGGCGTTACGAGCTCTTCCCACAACGCGTATGCGCATCAGACATGCACACATTTTACTACTGTTCGTTTTGCCGCATACTGTATGTATAATAAAATTAACACAGATTCGAAGCGTTACAACGATTCGAAGCCAGTTCTTTCTCTCGCCACTTGGACATGATGTCCGTTGCATCTCCACGGCACGAATATTTCTCACTCTTCTTCATTTCCTCAGTTTCTTATTATTTGTTATGAAGCCAAGGCACTCAACTACAGGTGCAGAATTTTAGTTGAGGAATCGTCTTCAATTGTGCTGTGCGAAAGAAGTGATGCAATGGACACCATGCCAAACCGTCACCGGGGAGATCTGCGTTTGAGTTTAGGTCACGGCGTCTATAATTTGTTGTATTAATTTCAGTATTTACCATACACAAGGTAATCTTCTGAAAAATGTCCAATATATACGATATTTACGTTTTTCTTCACGTGGAAAGTCAACAGAAGGTGTGAAAAACGATCATGAATCTTCTCTTACTTCAATCTTAAATCGAGCTAGTTAAATAATTGTCAACAAACCTATTCTTTCTGCCAAAGTTGAACACTATTACCAGAGGGAGGATATTTCACAATTAATTCTAAAATTTCATTTTAGTTTACAGAAAAATACATACATGCTATAAACTGTTATAAGCTAACTGAATGTACCAATTAATATAAATAAAATGATCAATGTAAACACCTAAATCAGGCATTGTATAGGTGCATTTGGTAAACGTAGTAGCGATATCCTTAAGTCAGTGAAACTGCCAAGTTACATGAAGAGTGTTTTTCTAATATTTTTATTAATATACGATATTTAAAGTTATACATTCTGTTATATCTATATATATATACATTTCTGGTATAGATTGTGTTTAATAAGGTTCATCAAACACACAGATCTAATTTACGAAAACACTGGTGTAGCTTTCCTCAAGTACATTTGTTCTCCATTCAATTTCTTCAACCTAGAGCTTATCGTTGATGTGTCAGAAATGTAGTCCTGAAAAAGCGAAGAGGGAAAAGCATATAAATAATAAATTTGCACTTGCACGAAGTATGTGTTGAATTTTACAATCATCACCTTTTTATGTAACAATTTATACCTGCTGTAGGTGTGGATGGGTCGTTGTTGCAGGACTGAAAAGTTCGGGGAGCAAAAGAAAATGTTTCCGATTATTGTTATCACATGTTACGACAAGTGAATGCAAACATTATAACCACTTTCAAATTCACTTTTAAAAAAATGTTATGTAAATGAGCACTACAATATGGTATTAAATTCCGTTAGGCTTGAATCTACAAGCATAAAACATTGTGAAAGTCGTTTTATATGCAAATTCTATCTCTGTTTTCAAAAAGAGTATTTCTGTTCAAAACTTAAAAACTATAATTTTTGTTAACCCGCTTTTCGGTTATTATTTGAAATCCTTTAACTATTTTCACAGGATGATTAGCAATTGTATATTAAATTAGTTCAGAGGAATCTATACTGGAAAAGGAACGCAAAACGTTATAAGAACATATCGCCTGTACCGTTTTGCCATGTCTGTAATTTCGTGTGGGAATTAACGGGGCGATAAGCGGGAAATCCCCCTGTGTGTCTACATGTGGACGTATGTATGATATCATGTGACTTTTTTTATCAACAACATTTCATCCCCGCTGTAAATATGCCTTAATTCGCACGCTGCTGTTATGTTAGTTGGCAGTCGTGCATCACGTCCGGATCGTATTTTCTATAGGTACAATCACATTCCACATCTTGCTTTTAGTTCTCCCTTTTGGAGTATACAAATATCTTTGTATGGCCACACGACTAGAAGTCGAAGCATGGCATATTATGGGATTGCACCGACCATACTAGAACAAATGATAATATGCAGCTAGATCCTTTATAATTTTACTACGCTAAACCACTTGATTGTAAACAAATCACCCTGTATAGTAATATACATTACATTTGGACCACAATACAAATAAATAATGCTTTAATGGGATCCATACGCTCAGCAGAAAGCACTGGAAATCTGAAGCTCAATAAATGGACGTTGAAGAAGAGAAGTCGAAGTTGAATATCAAAATCTTTTTTTTTTGTTAGTTTCACTTGGAAACCTCCCACTTAGGTTGCAACAAAACAAAAGTATTCTGAAACAGGAACGATGTTTTGTATTCGTTTTTGTAAAAAAAAAAAAAAGGACAAGACGTTGCATTTGAACACCAAAACATTTTAAAATTCAATCATTTGGGACTCGATAGTCGCTTTAGACTGTAGAAAACAGAATCACTACACTAATACTAGGAAAAGTTCACTAGCTGAATAATAAGTTCTCTGTATGTAGAATTTATTTACTA
>JAGDQP010041341.1:0-16939 GCA_022664845.1 Lepisma saccharinum | reverse complement strand
AGTAGAAAAGAGATAGAGAATGAACGCAATTTAATTACTTGGTTAGATCAACAGGGGTTAGCTCATAAGGTACTGAATCCTAATTTTGACCTACATAAATCTGAATTAATAGAGATGATAGATCAAGTTAAAACTATTGAGGCACGCTATATGTTACAGAGCATGTGATAGCAATATTGTGAAGAAACCTGATGTTTATTGACGTTAAATAAGAAATTAAATTGGTTTGCGTCTATAGTTTAAAAATAAAAGAGAATTATATATATATAATGAAAACTGAAAACCTGAATATAGTCTAATCTTTAAAATATTATTTCAGTTATGTTAGACAATATTAAGCCTTTTTTTGTGCAGTTTCTCCTTTTTTGAAATTAAGTGGAAGGAAGGGACAAGAGATAATGAAATAATAAAGCTATCTTGAGTTAAAGTTATTTGAGTGAAATGGAACTAAAACGCTTTAGTTTTTTGTATACGAAAGAAAATGATGGTATTGGGATGTGTTTTTGATTTGTGAAAATTATCTTTTTGAAAGATAATTTATGGTACTTTCATTGGTATTGGCTATAACATGATTATCGATAAGTAATCAGGTGCTACATTGGACTAATATGATGGAAACGTTATGTAATTAGGTGCTATATGGGGATAATATATTTTATCTGTTAAAAGAAAGGTTAAGTTGATGTAATCTATTTTGATGACGAATATGAGGTCAGATCCTTTTTGAACTTTTGACATCTGTTTCCACTCAGTCTTCTGGTCTTGTAAGGAGAAGGGGTGGATGTTATAATATGATGAAAATGGTTGATGACGTCATGTGGAGGAACTAAAGAAAAAAATTTGGTGTTACCTGACTATTGTACCCCTTGATTGATTTTCAAACGAATATAGTGTGTGTTCTGTTTTTTCCTTTTTAGGTTTAGTTTACACTGTTAATCAGAGAGAAGAGATTATTGTTTTTCTACATATAGCAGCATCGTGGAATTTTGACCTAAAAAAGAATGTTCATGGATGCTGAGAGATGGAGTACCAGACAATTCAATTTAGAAGGTGAAATACAAATGCTGGTATGTATATCAGATTGTCAAAATGGTTAATGTCCACAAGTGCTGTTTTTGTGTATTGAGGTCATAGTTGTTGAACCATTTGAAGAGGACCTATTGGCTCGACAATTATATTTTTACTATAAGAATTTATTGGTTTAATAAATGTTCAGCTTTTGTCGACTCTGGGATTTATTTTTGGAACTAATATACTTTAACAGGTACTATTATTTCATGACTGCAAATGTTCCAGAGACGTCGAGAGCATTTATAGCTATTCACATAAGAGTCTAAGATAATTTGATTGGAGAACTTTCGTTTACTTTAACTGACGTTTACTTTACATGGTTTGTTTTGCGTAAATATACAGTTCCTGAGAAGCCCTTTCCTGCTCGTATCAATCCACAGCCCTATAAATATAGAGTGTATCAAAATTCACTATCTGTCTCAGGAAATAGGGGCAGCTGGAAGAAAAAATCCGGGCTTCAGATGTGGGTTCATACACCTTGATTTATGACACCATTTTAATCTTGTAAGGCTAAAAGGACCCTTTATACTAGTTCTTGCACTATGTTCTCAGCCTCTATGGCACACTAGTGTATGATCAAAGCTGATACAAAGAAACTGACTTCAGATTTCAGTATAGATACCATGTTCAAAGAACCAATGCCATTTAATATGAAGGAAATATATATGAAGCCAGATCTCAGGTTAGCTTCTCTTCATCTACCTTTGCAAAGGGGCTAGTGTGCTATATGGACTGAGTCAGTGATACCATCGATAATATTCATATTATGATTAAACAAAACCATCCCAGCAGTTCTTCAAAAAAAATTACGCTCCTCTACTAGCACTTTATATTTTCTTAAAGGTGAGTCAAGACGTCAAGTAACAAAATTAGCTCCCCATTTTCAAGTTCAGTGAAATGTCGAAAGCAAAAGTTGGATAAACTTCGTATAATGGTAGCGATGTAAGAACTCGCCGGGATTGAAGACTTTTAGCGTAGCTCTCATGGCCGAGGGTTTATAAGCATGTGACTATCGTACTTTGGATACCTATGTTCAAGCCTTCGCATCCCACCCCATCCCCAGCTACGCTAGAACGTTCAATTTTTGATTAGACACAATGAAGACCCCACACTTAAGATCTAAAATAGTACGCACAATTATGGCTAACATCAGGCTACCAAGATATAATTTTAATTAATAACTCACCGCAATGTATGAGGTTTATTTTTTATATATATAGTGGAAATGGTAGAACAACATTTTATTTGTAACGAAAGCAAAATCTTCAACTATTTTTTTTGTTTCGAAAAGTGATTTCACAAAATACTTTCTCTAAACTGCAAATTATAATATTATTTAACTGCGCTATTAATTCTTTTCAATTCAAGAATGTTCCTGATTTCAAATAATAGAAAACGAAGTTAACATCTGCTTACCAACTTCAATTCAGAAAAGTAAACAAGTTTTTTAAATGATCACTCTACGTTTGAAAAAGATAGAAGTTTTACTTACAGTGAAACAATTGAACGATAGGGAGGATACAATATCTTGCCGAATTTCCTTCAGAAATATTAATTTACATGAATAATTAACTTCGATAAACTAAAGAATAACAGTTTACTTACATTAAGTTCAAACTGATGAATGTTTTGCTTTGTATTTGTAGTTTACAGTCAAATATGTTTATTTGAAGGACTACTTCGAAAGCTGTTTTATAACTTCATTTTTTTTAGTGTAACCATTGAGAGTACTGATGTAACCAATATTCAGGGATCCCTTTACATAATAAAGCATTATGTTCATGATAATAATTTTGTGTATTTATTTATGACCCCCTGCTTCTCAGTATTCTGATATCTGGGTTACTAATGAAGACTTTTTTTATTTCTTAACAAAATATTATAATCATATTTCAACTCAACGGGAACTTATCGAGTAAGTACAAGTTAAGCGCTATAATTCTCTTTAAAATATGTAATTTTCAAAGATATTATTCTCTAGACCTATTAATAACAAATGAAGTCGGTGAAGTGGTACGCGTTGATCTGTATGTGTTATATCATATATCCTTGGAAAGGTCACACCGAGTAAACGTTACATGTGAAATATTTCGCTTGAATGCGGCCTGTAGGGGGCGTGGCGACCATTTAAAGATCCGAACAACACACGCCCCGAAACACCAGAAAACGTGTACAAAATAGGAAGCTGTGTTTCAATTTGTATGATACATAGTAGATATAGATTTAAAAGGTGGCTGATTACGAATCTGGCATACCTTTTTAAAAATTCAAAATTGCAGACACAAATTACAAACGAACAAGTTATAGATCTGAAATTGGGTAAATAGAGATAGTCGACGTCGGAAATTAGTAATCTGATACAACAATTGTAAAATTTAAAATGGCGGAGACAAATTACAAAAAAAATGTACATAACGGACATATGTGATTATTACACATGTTGTAGAAAAATACGTATAGTACATAACGGGGCAAGTAGGGGCAGCTGATTCGTGATAATAAAGAGGGAGTTTCTTGTAGTATACAGCAGAGCGTTCAGCTAGAAAACGACGTTTGTCCACGTATAGTGGTGTTTCGAACCCCATTTCATATCCATAGCTTGTTTTTTTGTAATTTGTGTCCGCCATTTTGAATTTTACAATTTTTGTATCAGATTCATAATTAGCGACGTCGACTATCTCTCTATTCCCAATTTCAGATCCATAATGTTTTTGTAATTTGTGTTTGCTATTTTGAATTTTACAATTGTATCAAATTCATAATTAGCGACGTCGAGTATCTCCATATATCCAATTTCAGATTCATAACTTCTTTTCAAAAATTCGTGTCCGCCATGTTGAATCCGCCATCTTGAGTTTTACAAACGTGATGTCTGATTTGTAATCAGCCACCTTTTATACCTATATATTCCAAGTCTCATACAAATTGAAACACAGCTTCCTATTTTGTACACGTTTTCTGGTGGTTCGGGGCATGCATTGTCCGGATCTTCAAATGGTTGCCACGCCCCCTAAAGCCGCACTCAAGCGAGATATTTCATATGTAACGTGTACTCGGTGTGACCTTTCCAACGATATATAGCACATGCAGATCTACGCGTACCACTTCACGGACTTCCCTTATAAGTCATATAACAATAAGGAAAAATATACTATCAAAATATTTCTCATACCAGTACTATGTACGTGGAGTTTTTTTTCTTTCGTTTATCAACTGATTGCTACTACTACTTACCAATGCTGTGAAATCATTCGCTACTTTAACACTAGATGAGATTTTCATCAAATTTAGTCTAAAAGCAATAATAGCAATTTTTTTTCGAGTTAAACAGGTAAGCACACAATTTCTTACAATAACCAATGTATGCATGATAAAATTACTTTACCAAAGCATAAAGGAACCACAGTAGGAAATTAAAACGTATGTATATCAGGCATGTCAAGTATATCGTACTCTGCACAGGGTCAAACGTAACATTGAAATATTGGTAGTATACGAAACGCCTATTTAGGTATGTATGTTACAAGAAATCTTGCAGAACACTGCCACAAAAATGCAATAGGCCAGAAACCTTGCTAATATTTCACCACGAACACTCAGTTTCAAATGCACACGACAAATGATAAACCATGTTACTTCTTTAATCTCAGACATATGGAAATAATGTAACGAATTATGTGAGTCCTCTGGGGACACCAGCCTCGGCGATAAGCCACGAGAAGGGAGACCTACAACTATGCCCTGCGAGCAGCGGTGGAGACAAATCCTACAAACTGTTCAAGAACTGGCCAGCGAACTCCATGTCACCCATTCGATCGTTCATCGTGCTGGACCTTGGTTACGTATCGAAACTCGGAAAATGGGTACTCCAAGCGTTAACGCCTCAACAGAAGCTGCATGGAGTTGACATCTGCGATTCCCTGCTCAACCGTCACAGACGTGATCCATTTCTGGACAGAACGGTAAAAGGGGATGAAAATTGGGTCCCCTACCATAACATTACACGCAAACGCCAGTGGGTCCCTAAAGAAGGGGGGGCAGCAGGAACCGTGCCAAAACAGGATCTCCACCCCTGAAAAGTGAAGTTGAGTGTTTGGTGCGATATCCATTTTGAGCTTTTGCTACGTAACCAGACCATCAATGCAGATGTCTACTGTCAGCAGCTTGAACTCGTATGGACTGCATTGTTGAAGGAACGGCCTGCTCTGGTTAATCGCAAGGGTATGCTCATTCATAGTGATAATGCGCACACACTCACGGCAAGAAGGACCTGAGCTAAGATCGAGGAATGTGGCTGGGAGAAGCTCCCTACCCTGCGTTATCACAAGATCTTGCATCAACAGATCTTCTTTTGGAGCCTGCAAAACCACCTTTCCGGTAAAACACTACAAAATCAGGATGACGTGCTACAAACAGTGATTCAGTTCTGTGCCGCCAAAACCGTTCACTTCTTTCAGCGGGGGATTCAACAACTGGTTGACAGGTGGCCGAACTTGGCCTTACCGAACCTACACATGGTCACTAATCTAACATAATCTACGAAAAATGCAAGAAAGTAATTATTAATAATAAATATTAACAGATAGAAATTTATTTTGAAAGAAAAACAATGTCTTGCTCCCGGGGGGATTCGAACTCCAGTTCTTTTACTTATCAAGCCGACACCTTAACGACTCATCCACGGTACGACCTTACAAACGGTGATTTGGAAGTTGTATTTACACTGTACGCTTGTTACGTAACAACGCTATGAGATGGCGCTTTCCTATTTATTTAAAAAAAAGTAAAGCCATCCCCTGTGCTATACGCACTTGCCGTGAACGACGAATGTGGGATGTGAAGGTGGCGATCCACATTTTCTTAACCTTCAGTACTAAATGAGGTGGGGCGTTCCCACGTTCGACCACCTTTACCTTCCCAAGGTGCCCAGGAGTACCAAGGACGCTCCGGGACTCAATTTGATAGGAGGCTGATAGACTCATGAGTGCTATTTATACGTAATTGAAATATTTATATGCAAGTTTGGTTAATTAAGCACCGCAAGTATGATTAAAACCATGGTTTTTACATGTTGAGCACTTTTATTTTAACTTTTTTCCCCACTCTTAAATTCTAGCTGTACATGCTAAGATCAAACGTTGTTATGTTGATTAAATACAGGGTTTTCCAATTTTGGCGTATCGTCTAATTCTCATAATTGGTTAAACAATGACGTCACGTCTGTCACAACCTAAAGTTAGTTCTATAAACATTGGTGTGCATCAGCAAATGGAGCAGGTGCTTTAACTGGTCCTTAGTGCAACACTGGCAGCATTTAAGAGGTTCCATCTAGAACATTTGAACCCAAGGTTAAAGGGACTCCAAGAATCCAGAGGGATGTATTCCGGACAACAGTGAACACTTTTGATGACGTAAGTTGTAAGATATTGCGGGAAAATTATAAATCCAAAAATTAATATATGACTCAGCGAAACCCTGACAAGGAATTCTGAGTAACAGTAGAACTCCCAGTATCAAGGGAACACAACATCAATCAATATCGATATTTCAGTATTTCGCGTCTACATTTAAATGCACAAGCAGTCAATCAGTCGTTGCTTGTTACGTTTCAGTTATGTTTCAATGTATTAACGGGTCTCTTGTATATTTTCCTCCGCCCACATGCTTGTCTGTGGTTGCTAATTCCTGTGTCGCGAAAGTCATTGTGATAGCGTGACTTGCCCTGATTGGTTGAGGTTGTCGCTAGCTAGTTGGTGATTTCCAATCCTAGTATAAAGACTGATTTCTCTAAAACGGATACTCTTTGCCTCACTCGATATTATCTTCTAGTTGTCGCCACAACATAAAGCCAATCACGTGGGAATGGTTTACCTGTATATACATACCATGCAAAGAATCTAATGATTTCATTTACAGCTATTATTTGTTGAACCTTCTCTACAAGCTTATGTTTGTGTTGGGTGTACTTTGTTTTCATACATCATCTGGAGAGCTTCCATTTTTTTCTTCCAAAGCAGGAGATTAATTTGAACGACTTGTAGTACAATTGCTGAGTGTGTATATTGCATGGAAGGAAAATGCCTCTTGAATTCACAAAAAGTCAGAAAGGACGAGCCCTACTTGTTCATCATTTTTACATCTACCGTTATGTGAGAAATACTCAGAACAAATATACAGTATATGGCAGTGTGTCGAATATACGACAGCTACAAAATGTCCTGGTAGAGCATACACTACTGGAAGAACAAAATGACCATGTGCTGATTGCTTCTCCTGTAATTCAAAATGTTGGGCACATAAGGATGAAGAACCATAATCACTTTCCTCGGAAAAGTTTTAATTACAGTCAAAGACACTCAGAATCACATTAAGGAAATGTTGAAGACATCAGTTGAAACTCCATTGAATATACTCAGTAATTGTACTATTGGACGGAATCCCGGTGTTCGTGCAATGCTTTAAGCTGTTTCAGCAATGAAAAGAACAGTACAAAGAACTCGTCGATCTGTCACAGCCCCTTTAACAGATCCTAGGACACTTAGAGATTTAATCATTCCAAGAGAATACACACTAGCATTTGATAATGAGCCATTCTTGCAGTACGATAGTGGTGGCGACATCGACAGAATTATAATATTTGCGACAAACTGAAATTTGGAACTGATGACCGAGTCGAAATTGGTACGTTGATGGTACGTTCAAGGTTGTACCTCCACTATTTCAACAGCTGTGGACTATCCATCTTTCTGCAATGTAATTCCAAGTGTTTTTGTTTTAATGACCCATAAAAGGGAAGTCGACTATCAGAGTGTACTTCAAGAACTTCTAATTTTGCAACCTGCCCTTAGTCCTACAAGTGTTCTGCTTGATTTCGAAATAGCTGCCGCGAATGCATTCACGGAAATCTTTCCAAATGTTAATATTCGAGGATTTTTTTTTACTTTAGTCAGTGTATTTGGCGCCAAATTTACAGCATCGCAGCCATTAGAGAAAGGTATTTGGATCAGAACGATTTTGAGTTTTCATTGAATGTCAGAAAGTTGGCAGCGCTGGCTTTTGTTCCTACAGATGAGGTTATTATTGCCTTTGAAGATCTGATACAGTCTCCATTTTTCGTAGACAACGAGCAAATATTAGAGCCTTTACTGAATTACTTTGAAGCAATATAGATTGGAATTGAAAGAAAACTGGAGAAGGCGCGCCCCTCTAATTACAATACTGTGGGATCAGTATGATACTACCGTACAGAACGTACCAAAGACAAACAATGCGATCGACGGCTGGCACCGAGCTTTCAGCTCAATGATTGGCGCATATCACCAGAATATCTTTAAGTTTAATGAATGTTTAAAAAAAGAACAAACTTTAAACACAATACGAGTACAACATCATGTGCGCGGAGAGAACCCTACACAAGGTACGAAAAAGTATCAAACCGTAGCACGGGGAATCCAAAACATTGTTCTAGATTATGGACAGTGAGACCTGGTAAACAGCTATCTACAGGGCTTGGCGCATAATCTCGAACTTCAGACCACCTAGTGCAAGCAACGTTAAAGACCGCGCGCGTGTGTAAGTGCAACTTCATATCTTTTTTTTATTCAATAATTCAACTAATGTAATAAGTAATGCAGTGTGATTATGTGTAACATTTTTTCCAAATACGCACTTATCTCCTTGAAAATGTTGGCAATTAAAAAGAAGCTTGTAAAATGTATTGTTCTTGGTTAGTGCTATATTTTCGGCCGACATATTTTGCTGCTTGTGTTGTAATTTTGGGGGTGCTTTTCTTTAATATGTAACTTAGTTTCAAAATATTCACAGCACAACAGCCTTAACTATTCTTTCAAGGGATCGACATGAGGTAGTAATAATGTCACTGCAAAAAGAGAATACAAGTGGTTTCAGAATGTCACTTGAACATCCAAGTCCATTGCTAGCACAAAATAATAATAACAATAAAATAAACAAGCAAAGTTAGAATTAGTTAAGTAGTGTATATTGATTGTCAATCCCGAGGTTTCACATTTAGAAAACTGAAGCAGCAAAATACTCTTTCCCCTTAGCCTTATTTCTTCTTCCTGTTTAATATAGCGCGGTAACATCATAGTGCAGAAATATTTATATTGATGTCTGATAAAGATGAATTTAGATAGAAAATATATATTCAAAGCAAACAAAAATTTCTTGCCGTTTTTGACTCGATGACTGCTTCCACGCTGGCCAGATGCGTTGGGAGAGGAGATCCGAAGCTCTCAATTGTAATCACCACTGTCTTTCATTCACAACAGCTCCCCAATTGCATCACGATGCTAAGGGAACATTTCTAGACCCTCTCGCTTTGGAAAAAAATCCCTTGGCAAAGCCGGGATCGAACCCAGGACCTCACGATCACTAGTCAGCGATTTAACCATAGACCAGAGGGGCGCGCAAATGGCGTCTCCTTAACACCCCCCTCCTCAATCCGCTCTGTCCATTCTCTCTCCCATCATGTGAATACGCTTTTGCGAAACGATGCTCTTTTTCTATTGTGTTTGTGAATTTCGTGTACGATGTATGATTGTAAGCTTGGTACACACACACACACACAGATACAAACAGCACAAACATAAACAAAAAACAGACATTAGTGTCAAAGTCACCCTGTTTTACGGTATATATAAGTTAACACGAATTCAACAAACGTAGCCTTGTTTTCTTTCATGTATTCAATGATTGGCCGCTTAGCTTGGATTGAGACCTTTCCTACACGGAACTGTTCACATTTTTCCACCAAGACTAAAAATGAACTTTACACAAGGATATTAGATTTGGGGCTTTATAATACAGCATTGTCGAATGTAGACAAAAATGTTAACTGCATAGGATTATTACCACCTACTACTACTCATAATAAATATCAACAAAACCAACTAAATCTCTCCCCCTTTTCCATTTTACTTTTCAGAGTCCTTGCAAATTCCAGGATCGGTACTGTATTTAACTACTTGCGCCTTGGGAACAAGCACATAGTGTGTATATTAAACGACATGTTCATCGCGTATAATTAAAAAATCTAACCTGTCTTCGCTAAGTATCGCTTGCTCGAGACATTGCTTGTGATCTTTGTAGCAAACTACGATGTGTCGCCATTAGAATTCCTCCGCATGCCGCCATATTTATGTGTTGATCAACTCGAGTGCGTATTGAACGAACAATGTTTCAATTGCTGGTTGTCGGTAGGTGTTTATAGAAGTGTTCGCGATAATTAATAGCAAGTCAATGAGTGGTATAGTGTGTACAGATGATACATTAGCTTGTGGAAGTTGCGGGTTAGAAAGTAAAGTGTATCCACCGAAACTTAATAATATTTTGCCTTTAGCACTTCCATACATGTTGCAAATATTATATTGAATAAACTTTATGGCCGGCAGCTATCGAGCCATATGTACTATACAACACATTGCGATATAATTATCGCTGACCCTTCTACGCAAACACATTGCTGGAGCTGGGAATAAAAGTGTTACGAAAAGCCATGTGTTAATGTTATTCCGTTAAATATGTAGTCTTGTTTTTCATCACAAACAAATATGGCAGCAGCCCGAGGAATACTAATGCAATACTTTGCTACAGAAATCACAGACAATGTAGCTAAAAGATAAATATAAAATGAATTGTATGGGCGGTAACAGCATTATGACTTACGCCCGTCCCGAACAGCCAATATAGCGAGTGGCGACGATAGGTTAGAAAATGTCAGATTTTTTTTTTGTACGCGATGCGTACCACCTTTAACATTCATTCCTTGTGCTTGGGCTGAACGTTAAGGTGCAAATACTACAAGTGGGCTTCAAAAAATGGAAAATTTACAGGTAGAACTGGGAATCTCTCTCTCTCTCTCTCACTTTTCTTCGGTAATGTGTAATAAGTAAAATAGGTGCAGTTCCGAATCTGGTGGTACGTTTATGCAAAATGTACTGGAGGAATGAGATATTTGTGTGACTTGCAAACATAAGACACGTAAGTGAAAGCGAGACGTAAGTGTGTTTGGTAGCAGCAAATATTACTGTGAAGTGGGAACTATATTATTGCGACCTAGGGCCACGGATACATGAGAATGATGAGCATCGCGTATAATTTAAAAACAACGAACCTGACTATATCTAACCCCTCTTCGCTCACTCGAGATTCTTTCCTTGTTTTTTAAGCAAAATACGTGTCACTCATAACCCGAAGCGTTAAAATCCTCCGTATGGAGCCATCTTGATCAACTAGTGCGCGTGTTTAAAAAAATAATAATGAAATGGATTTCCTTAACACCGTTTGGGCCGGCTCTTTAGTATATATCGGGTGTTCCATTTGGAACTGGAAATGGAGCAGTCACAGGTAGAGTCAGGTTAAGCGTGATGTGCATCGCGTATACGCGTTTGTTCACTGCGCTCTACAGATTATGTAATACTCTTTCACGCCAGCCACTTTTATCGTTGTACTTTGCTAAATTTTACTCATTAATAAACTATGGAGTGACTTTTTGGGGTTCCTCAACCAAGGTTCTAACACTCTTCCGTCTACAAAAGAGAGCAATAGATTACTTTTGGTTTACGTAGAGGTACTTCCTGTAAAGATACGTTTAGGAATCAAAAACTGTTGACTTTACCATGTCTATATATGTACAGGTCTATTTAATATGTAAAAAAATGAAGAATCATTAATTTGTTGTAATAATATTCATTTATTTAATTACTAGGCAACAAAAAAAATGTATATTTTACACAGTAAAATTCCTGAACTACAAACCAGAATGGAAGAACTGAATAATGAGAGTTCGAAAATAGGACTTAAAATGAATTTCAGTAAAACAAAGGTTATATACAATCAACATTCTGCAAAAATCGAAATAAAGATTAGCGGAGAGACAATAGGCATAGTTGATGAGTATGTTTACTTAGGCCAGCTCAAAACATCGAATGCCAAGTTGACTGATGAAATAAAAGAAGATGTGAAATGGCGTGGAGTTCGTTTGGAAGACTACACTTTATTTTCACAAGTAAAGTACCAATGTGTCTGAAGCGTAAAGTTTATAATCATTGTGCCTTACCCGTAATGATGTACGGCTGTGAAACTTGGATATTGACTGCGCAAACGACTCAAAGATTGAGAGTCACACAAAGAGCAATGGAGAGATACATGCTAGGAATAACCAGGAGGGACAGGAAGAGAAATGAATGGATTCACGCACAAACAAAGGTAGAGGATGTAATCAAGACAGTGAAGAAGCTGAAGTGGAAATGGACCGGTCACATAGGTAGACGAACAGATGAAAGGTGGATGACAAATGTACTACCTTGGATTCCTAGAGAAAAGAAACGACCGAGACGACGTCCAAATGCAAGGTGGGTAAATGTAATCAAGAGTTTTTCAGGAGATACATGGATGAGGATATCAGCAGACCGTGATATGTGGAAAGAGAAGGTGTAGTCCTTCATCCAGCAGTGGATAGAAAACTGCTGAATATGATATATATATATAGGGTATTAATTAGTAACATTAACACACCTCTGGAGGTGATTCTACATGACAACAGACGGAAAAAAGTCTGTATCAAGCCGTGTCCAGAAATTCGTAATTTATGAGTTACAGGCAATCGAAAATGGAGATTTTTGAATTTTTCTAATTGAATATAGTCCAAGTTAGTAGCTGTAGACAAAATGCGGCATATTACTGTCAAAGACTCTCACCATCCTTTATTCAAGTATGTACTTGTCAGGATTATCCAGTGGCGGCGCAAGGATGTCTTCTAAAGACGGATTATATATTCCGCCATTATATGAAGTAAGTTTGTTTCTCTGAGAAACGTGTATGAACGGATTACACCTAGGCAAGGGCGCCGATCCCGGGGAAGAGGGGCTTTGGTGGTCCTGCCCCCCCCCCCCCAAAGTTGAAGTGGGCACCCCACTAGGTGAAGTCGGTTAGCCTATTTCTTCAGTACATGGTCATTCGTTTTCCCTTTCTACTAAGCTTATCTCCCTTTGGCAAAACTATTTCATTGATGAATACCTCCCTGAAACTCTTATGCTATAGTATTTATATAAAGTACATCACGTATAATACCCCACTCCTGGCTAAAGGAGTTAATTCGTGCATTGCTTGTGATTTTTCTGGAGTTTCGTGCATAACATCGATCAAGACCATTTAGTAAGAGACGAAAAGAAAAAGAAAAGAAAGAGTGAAAAAAATGAAAACATATTTTCTGTCGTTTAACTGTCGGAACGCCAAGATCGGGTCATAAATGACCCATACAGTCAAAATATCATTTTTGTCCATTAGTCATTAAATGGAAGAGTGAAAATCTATCTATTCTTCACCTATGTGCCAAAAATCTTATGGTAGAAAATGACGTTAAACCCATGAATTTATTGTGTATTAATTTAAGAAAATCAAGCATGACCCAATTTGACCCAATCTTGGCGTTTTGTGTAACTATTTTTAAATGTCATTTTATATTAAATTAACAAATTGTTGTCGGTTCTAATGATCACACATCTCTTTACATACGACCTAGACTTTATAATTTTTCAATCAAGGAGCGAAGAAACGTGGACGATGCTGCTTGTGTAGTGATAAAGACAAGTTCTCCGCATACTGTCAGCAATGTAATCGCTTCATTTGCAAGGATCAGAATACAACAGATACGGTGTGCTTTACATGTGAAAGTGAGAGAGTAAGGTAGTTTGGTTCTGGTAATTTTATATGTGTAAATAACTAAGAGACTCATGCTACCTTCATTTTTGTGCAGCCATGAAAATTGTTACAAGGTTAATATGATATATTAATTTTTCGGTATTTTTTCATTATTTTGTAGGATCTAATTGAAAAAATAAAATATAATAAATAAATACAATACAATTGCAGTAAATACAATACAATGCAATAAATACAATACCATTCTCTAAAATACCTTGATTTTGAACAAGTACTTTATTTGATACGAGAAATATACATGGGTCGAAAATGACTAATCTAGGCGTTCCGTGAGATGAAATTATCCTGGCATTCCGAGGGTTAAGGATCATTCATCGTGATTTTGTCATATATAGAAACATAATTTAAGAAAAAGAAAAATATATACAAGAAAAGTAAGCGAGAAGAAGAACTCACAAAAGTGAGAGTAAACTTGCACTAGGAAATATATCCGTCAAATTGCTGTTTGAATGCAATTATGGTTTATCGTTAATATCGTAATTTTGAGTTTCTAATACAACATATAAATAGGGAAACTATATACAGCGGGTAAGAAAAGTATTTACACAAGTTCAACAAAGAGGAAAAACAGACTGCACCACAGGTAAAACACGGACCATTTCGAAACCTCTTGCTCTTTTATGATAATTTGGATGCCTTAGATAGAATGCTATAGAACTAACTACCACTCGATACACCTGTAAGTTAACAGGCAACGAGAGAGTGAGAACTAAGTAAATTCATCGCAAAGTATTTGGACAACCCAATACTACTCTCGAAATAAATGTTCTAGGTATCCTTTTGTGTACAATAGCAGTCTACCTAGTGTATTGAAGCAATCCACATCACGTCAGGAAAGCCAAGCCTGTTTTGCAAGCCATGCTTTACAGTTGGATACATTATAAAGAAACATTAGACAGAGCAATTATTGCGGAGTGTAATCCATTCTGGCCAACCAAGAAAAGTAACTGTGCGGAATGAAACTTGCATTCATCATTCTGGGAATAGAACTCAAAGAATTAGTGCTAAAGATTTGGCTACTTAACTCGCCTAGGATATGCAAGTTAATGTTACACCACAAACAATCCAAAATTCATGGGAAAAATTGGGATTTAGAAGATGTGTATCCAAGGTATGAATACTGGACACTCCATTAATAATTACATAACTACAAATCATAACAGACCCTCAAACATTTTTACCAATTGAAGCAATGTTCTGCTTTCTGAAAGGTTCATTCGTCTTTCGCCACACGTTCTGATATCAATCACTACAATACAAGTTTATCTTCGTCTCATCCTGGAAAAAAAAAAATTTTTTTAAATTCTAGGCATTTATATTGATATTTTTTGGGAAATTAGAACTTTTCCTTTCTGCTTTCTTCTTATGTGTGTGTTTTGTTTCTGGCTACACATCTTCTGAATCCCAATTTTTTGTTCACAACTACACATCTGTTACATTAACTTGCATATCCCAGGCAAGTGAAGTAGTCAATTCTTTAGCACTAATTCTTTGAGTTTTGTTCATAGAATGAAGAATGTAGGTTTCATTCCGGGCAGTTAGTAACCTTAGTTGACCAGAACGAATCACCAATAATTATTCTGATTTGTGTTTCTTTATGATGTATCCAACCCTAGAGCATGGTTTCCAACAAGCTTGGCCGTGTTTGAGTACCTTTTACCTTCTGCAATTAAAATTCCAATCTTGTTCAGCTCACTTTGTTCCCCATGCTGCTTCTTTATGCCTGACACGGTGTGGATTGCTTCAATACACCACGCAGAGTGCTCGCGTACACAATAGGATACCTAAAACATTTCTTTCGAGAGTAGTATGGGGTTGTAGTACGGGAGAGTAGTACGCGCATACAAGGTAACACTCGCAGTATTATAGATCATATTGGAACAAATGTAACGAACATAGATATACAGTCAGGAGCAATAACCACTCGCATTAGTGATCACTTTCCAATTTACATGTTCACATCAATAGGAATAAAAAACAAACCCGGTTTGCTAAAAGAAATAGCTGTTCGAGATCATTCAAAGATAAAACAAAAGATAAAAGAAACCAATTGGGAATTAAAAGGAGTATATAACTCAACTTGTCCGACAGGTGCCTTAAAAATACTTCAAACCACAATAGAAAATTATATACGGGAATGTACGGTAATTAGAAAAGTAAACAGCAAATATGTAGTTAAAATTCAGCCATGGATGACTGTTGCTATACTTAATTCTATAAAGAAAAAAGATAAACTTTGGAAAAGGAGCACAAAAAATCCATTTAACTTACACCTTCGTGATAAATATAAACAATACCAGAAGACAATAAAGACAGTTATAGAAAAAGCTAAAAATGACTACTACATGATTGTCATGTTACAAATGGGAACTAACACTAAGGAAAAATGGAACATCATGAAACAGGCAATAAATCTTAAGAAAACAGTAGAAAACAGTAGAAAACAGAAGAAAACAGTTGACATTAACATTGAAAAGGAATGTGGCCAACTCATTACGGATCCACAAAATGTCGCGAATGAATTCAACACATACTTCACGGGTATAGGGGAAGACTTAGCAGCTAAAATAAATATAACGAATGATGATATAGGGCATAGATTGAAAATGAAACAAGCAACATTGTTTCTTAATCCAGCAAGCGAAATTGAAATTTATAACATTATAAAAGCATTACCAAACAAAACAAGTGTTGGGTACGACAATATCAATACGAAAATTATTAAAGAAACTGCGACAGAATTAGCTCCTGTTCTAAATCATATAGTTAATTTAATGTTTCTGACCGGGCGCTTCCCCGAT
This sequence comes from Lepisma saccharinum, assembly GCA_022664845.1. Classification (NCBI taxonomy): domain Eukaryota; kingdom Metazoa; phylum Arthropoda; class Insecta; order Zygentoma; family Lepismatidae; genus Lepisma; species Lepisma saccharinum. The sequence continues at coordinate 323 of JAGDQP010041341.1, read as the reverse complement.
TCACTAAAAATAGCCAAAATAATACCAGTTTTCAAGGGTGGAAATAACATAGATAAATCTAATTATCGGCCTATATCTATTCTCCCTATATTAAGCAAAGTGTTTGAGAAAGCTATGTTCAAGAATGACGAGTTTCATTGATAATCACAAGATTATAAAACAAGAACAATATGGATTTCAGAAAAACAATTGTACCCAGCTTGCTGTCAGTAATCTTTCAAATTATATATCTGAAGCCCTTGATGAAAGCAAGTACGTAATAGGGGTATTCATAGATCTAAAGAAAGCATTCGATACGGTAAATCATAAGATATTGCTTCAGA
>JAGDQP010041340.1:1903-16940 GCA_022664845.1 Lepisma saccharinum | reverse complement strand
TATATATATATATATATATATATTCTTTCGTAAATACAAATATGCAAAATGGTGTAAACCCTAACATTACATACATGACGTGATGAAATTAATTACCAAACTATACATCGCACAGGGACTGAACATTTTCTTTTAAGTGTGATGTATTGTGTTTGCATCGCAAATCATAAAAATAATCTAACTTGACTTTCTGACATACTTTCGTGAAATATGTAATATATTTTTAAAAATGGCTATAACTATAGAGCAAAATTCTGGGGTATAGAACCATTTCACCCAACAACGATCTGCTATCATTTTTTCTATCTTACTAAAATCTTCCCAAGAGGTTAAGATGAAATAATAAAAAGGAATTCAAAGTCATATTTGTAGTTTTATCCAATACAACTATTTAGTAAAGTTTATGATTAAGTGAATGTCGCTTAGAAAGGCGTACAAATCTTAAGAAATTAACATGGTTTAATAGGGCAATATATAAATCCCCTCCAAGCATGAGTTACCCTAAAATAATTTCGATGTAAAGGTAAAGCTTTTCCTGTACGATACGCACGCTCCGTGAACAGCGCAAGGGGATGTGGATATTTGATCCACTACGGATGAAGCCTCTCCCCGGGGGAGGAGATTAGTCTACTGCTCCCAAGCTGATCAGACGGGTTGGGAGAGACTAAGCTCTTATTGTGATCTGTGATCGCCACTATATTTTATTCATAGCAGCTTCCAACTTGCACCACGATGGTGGGTGGGCACCGTTCCAGATCCACACGCCTTGGAAAAATCATTGGCAGCGCCGGGAATAGAACCCGGAAATCCTCAATTCGTAGTCAGTAACGCTAAGCACTAGACCAGCGAGGATTGGAGCGGACATATTCTGTATGCGCTCTAGATTTACGCTACGCCATGGCGAGCCCAAGGTAATAGTAGGTCCCGGCATTCTGCCATGCACAGGTGAGAGTGAGGAAAATGAGTGAGAACACCATACGTGATGGTCTCGCTGATCCGCCACTCTTCTATTTCCTAAATGTGCTAACTTATCAAATGAATCACTTCTTAAGAAATACCATGCACAATATTTTATTTAACGACAAATATTTTACGAGATGTTATTGTTCAGCCTACTATTTCATGTTCTGCATTACAGTCCTCAATTAATATTGCCAGTTACCGCTCTGATTTTAAAAGACAACACTTTAGTAAATGAAATCAATTTATAATTTCATATCATAATAAAATCTTAGGGATTAACTTGAAACATGAAGATGTTGCAAAATAATATACAAGTGATCAAATAAGGCTTGATTATATAAAATGTTAGTACAAGACAAAAATACTATAAAGTGTAATTAGAACCATATGGCTACTTTCGGTTCGGCTAAATTCATGTGGCCACTATTCAGAACATTACGAATTGGCTTAGAGCGTTTATCGCTCTGCATGATCGTGTGTGTTGTTGAAATGCTACTACAGAACAACAGTTTGAGTTGGCAATGACTCCATAAGAACTGGACTACAACTTAGAAATAATAACGTATGTGGTACCAGACAGCACATGCTCTATCAAGTAGTACTATTGATGAAAACTCTTTACAGCATTCAGTATGAAACGTTATGACATATCTCGTGTGTGTATGAACAAACGGAAAGAAGATTATAGGTCAGTACGTTGAAATGCCGGGGTCGAAACCAATTGCAAACAGAAAAAAAACAGAGAGAAACATACTTTGGTTGTAAGTAAGGCTACGTATGAAATAATTGTGGATGTAAAGTCCCAGCAATAAATCACCTAAACAAACCTAAAAGTTTAAACTAATGAAAACACTGCAACTCTCCGAAGCGTCATAACTCACACTCACTTGTGTAAGCACTAATAAAAATCACTGTTCGGAAGTCCTTGTACAAATAATTGTTAGAGAAAAGTACTAATAAACAAAATGAAGATAAGAAAAAAATACATAACGTGAACTGCACGTTCTGCACATTCTCGTCAATATCTCATAATTGGTCCACAAAAACCTCACAATAAATGTTGAAAGGATCGTCCAGCACCTACTATGCACATGCGAATGCGTACCGGGACATTGTTGACTGCGCGTAACAGTTCATTTGCACTTAGTCCATGACAGACATTACGTATCCTCTCTATCATTTTCTCCCTTGTAGTAGGACGCTCTCGGTAAACCAACTTCTTGACACATCTGCCGAAGAAAAAAACAAAGGTTGTCATGCCCGGAGAACCCGCTGGCCATGAAACCGGCCTCTCCTTCCGATCCACCTGTTTGGGAATAAACAAGCAGCAGTTAGTCTGGCCACTCTCGCATATTGAACAGGGCAACCGTCGCGTTGTAGCCACATCATTGCACGAGTTGCTAGTGGGACATCTTCCAAGAGCTCACAGGGAACATCCAACAAGATGTTAGCGTACCCTTCCCTTGTTAAAGTGCCGTCGTGGAAATGGGGACCATTTGCTTGGCCTTCGACTATACCACACCAGACATTCAGACACCAGATATGTTGATTGTCAACTTCCCGAACCCAGTGAGGATTCGTGCTGGACCAGTAGTGAGCGTTGTGGATGTTGACATCTCCATTACTCTTGAAGGTCGCTTCATCCGTTCACAGAATTATCAGGAGGAAACCTCGCTGCCTGGCAGCCATCCACTGACAAAACTCCAGACGGGCATGAAAATCTTGTTCACGGAGTTCCTGCTGTAGATACACATGGTAAAGATGGAACGCATTATTGTGCAGAATCCTCCAAACCGTCATGTGGTCCATAGCATTATCCCTGGCTAATCGTCTTGTCGAGATTTGGACTGCAGCAAGGATGTCGGGTGACCGTTCATTCTGATCACGACGCCTGATCTGCTGACGTTTGTTGTGGTGAGGCTGGACTTGCTCAGTTTGCTACACACGAAGTGCTAAGCGCCGAAATACATCTCGCGACTGTGGAGCACGATCGGGAAATCGTTCACCATCAAGCCACGCGGCCTAGCGATATTTCTGCCGATGTTCACCCAACACCATTCACAAGTCAAAAGCTTCGCTGTTCGAAAACTTCGTGTTGGTCCCCTCAAGCACAAGCAATAATATGCACTAAGAGATGAAATTGTTCGATTGTATAGAACAGCTATTACCGAAAGAATCACATCCAAAAAGTTGCCGCGAGGCGACGTATCGCACAACGCTTTGCTTCTACCTTATGCGGTCTTCTTAGTTTCTTATCAGTGCAGAAGTATGTATGCCCGTGGCTGTTGTTAGTTATTAGGCGTGTTTCAGTAGCTTATTTGTGCATACAGGAAAATCGTGTGCTCAGATCGGAGAGTTTTGATCTAGCGCAATGGGCAAACTCTGACGAGCTACTTTACTATGTTTGCTTTGATCGCATTATTGACCTTTATGCGGCCTTAATTATCTTTTCCATACTAGCAGCCTGTGGCGAACTGATACAAAGGCGTTGAAAACATGTAATGCCTGCATCTGGAATCTTAACACTCGTAGTGGCGTAACAAAACGGAAGGTTGATAGAGGAGGGATTTCCTCCCCTACTTTCCTGTGGGGAGTTTGAGGGCGCCCAACGTTTTGTTGTGCACATCTTAGTATCTCACTTGCGAGTGCACAGAATGTTCCGAAACTACATCTAGCAACTTAATCATGCAAATATTTGTTTATATTCGTACAGTTCTCTTATGTTTCACCACGATTTCTGTTGCAGACACTCGTGAAGGTATATGATTGTACGGGGGCGGTATAAGTAGACTTGCGATTGCAGTGGTTCTACTTGGACCCCTACCACAACATACACAGTGCTTCTTTTCGGTCTCTGTATTCCTGTTAAAACCTTTATTAGAAACAATGGTGTCGTAATGTTGAAAGATAATTATGCGGTGACCATATAATGTATTTGTTTTGTCACCAACGATTTTAGGGGTCTTTTGGTACAGTCACAAATGCAACGTATTATTGAAATAAGTGGGTGTTCATAATATCCAGTTCATTATGAACATACGCATTATTTTATTACTCATCGCAGGCGTTAACGACAAGTGTTTAATATCAATGTTGTTTCTTTTTCAATATGCATTCCAACGAAATCAAAATAAATACCACTTTCCATTTGTAATTTTACAGTTACTACTCCCCCGTGGAGGTATTCTCGCCACGCCACTGGACATGGAAGCATCACCATTTGATTCCTCACATACGATTTGGTGATTGATTTTCTTGCTTGAAGTGCCTACGTGCACTACGAGTCAAGACAAATGCATGGCACAAGTGGTCTGATACACCCTATATATATATATATAGGGTGTGTGTGGGTGGGTGGGTGGGTGTTGGTGTTACTCTCGCAGATATGGGAAAAATTGTCAGATGAGTCATGAAGAGGAGCATAATATATTTAATTATTTTTTACGTCGTTTATTTGACCACAGTTTACTATTTTCTAAAATGCTGTCTTTCTATTCTTCTTCTAATATCCCTATATTTGTATTGGCAAAGTAAGATTATACCAATTTCGAATTTATGGCAGAGTGGAAATTATAGAGTAAAATCTTTAGATAACTATAAATACTTCCCCGAATCCTTATTTCTTTCCTACTTTCTAGCTAATAGCTTGCAGAATTAAATAAAATCATTTAAAAAATCAAATGACATTGAAATAATCATAACTTTCAAATTAACGAAATTCAACCTGATGTCACACTACATACAAAATTTTCTAACATTGACTTATCAGCAACGCTGGACAGTAACTTGTCCAACATCTCTGAATAGTAAGTAGCAAATAATGTATTACTAGACCTACTTGGTGTTTTAGAACGCGTTGTTCATTAACTTATTTACTTACTTACTCTATATCTTACGGAACTCGCAAATTGATTGAAGCAGTAACTACCAATCTGCATAGGATATTTCAAGTTGTTAATCACAATGGACATTAATGGAGTATGATCAAAAGCTATTAACATTTTGAAGCCACAAAGACAGATATTGTATTACATAGTCAGATATAGAGAATTTCAATAATTCAGATAAAGTTATAATAGCGAGTATTGGTGTTTACATCAAATGTTGTGGTAGATTGCGAACGTAATGGAAATAACACATTTTAACAAATATTAGTAGATAATTGATGTTCAAGATTTCCTGGGGAAGAAGATATTTATTAGGTAAACTTCTGTTCCTACATAAGTTATCAATCACGGTAAACTGATGTCATGGAAAACTGTATGGTTACCAGCGTGTATTGTATTGGTTAGTTATTTGAAAATTAATCCACGAAAGTGAATTCTGAAGAGAAAGAATCACATTGTTTCTGAGAAGCTGCAGAAATTCCATTCATTATAAGTATTGTGAATTTTAACAGCACAAAACGAATACGGGATTTTTTCTTATGATTTTGCAGATGACTAGTGTTAGAAATATACTGAATATTAGCACATTTTTAAATGTATTTTTCATTAACGACGGTCGTTTGCCGTTACACAGCTTTAAACAACAGACACTCGCTATTTCCTGGCCATCGTTTAGCTACAGATGAAGTAACGCCAAAAACTTAACATGCCAAAAAGAAAGGAACCAGCTACAGATTTATTATGTGCGTCAATGGCTCAGTGGCTGACCGCTTACCTCTGGTGCGTGGGTTCCCCGGTTCGATACCAACTCGAATATAGGGGTTTTGTTGTAGACAAACACGGTGTGCGCAAATATTCTCGGGATCCTCGTATTTGCACCACTTTCCTTATTCCATCAAAAGTTTCATTATCATCTATTCTACTTGTTGCCTAAAGGCCTATACAAATTTAAATGCAGACTCGTTATGAGAGTTCTTGGTAATCACGCTCCATTTTTAATATATTAAGAAACGAACAAATGACAATCGAAATGTTGTTTTAGAAAATGGGCTAGATTATTCTTTAGAGTATTAATCAATTAAACTAATCCAGAATTTGAAAATATTTGTTATTGTTGGGAAATTTGAAATCCTGGACTATGCCGTCCTAAGTTACGACCATCACATGTCTTGACTAAAACAATTAGCTTCAAAATCTTTAACAGTTCATTTTCCTAAATGCCAATAAGTATGTTATGTTTCAAAATTTCAGTATACCTCTTCATTTGTTCTGAACTAAAAAAAAATAGGATGTGTGACTATACCAATTTATCTTAATTTAAGGGCTGCTACATATTTTTTTAAAAGAAAAGTTTGTATTATCATTATCTGATTCGTGCTTTTTAAACTTTATATGTAAGTTTGTGTATGTGTGTGTGAGAGAGGGGGGTGATACTTCTTTTGTTTTCTTATATGCTTTCTAGAAGAACTGTTAAGATGTTAAGATGAAGAAGATGTTAACTTCATTAAAGAAAAAAATAGTAACTTGCAAACAATAAAAGTTATTTGATGATACAATAACACCATTCCTGTTTTTACTTTCGATACGTTTACAAAGTGCTTTTGTCGGTATAGATAGGCGTTTTTGTGATCATATACATTAAAATGAATATGGTAATAAATCTGGAAATTCAACTGCAGTATCCCTTATGAAATGCATGCAATGAAAAGTATGAAAAAATCACCAGATATATGAAAATATAATAGCAAAATATATAAGTAACTGAGATCCAGGGGGGGGGAAGTGCCTCCCCTTGTCCCTCCTTTCCGACGCCCTTGATTCTTCTTTGATACAGAGCTAGCACACACACAAACTAAGATTACATACAAACCAATAACGATCTTAGGTTTAAAGATGGAGAAACTATACTGATACTGTTTTGAAGCTCTTCAAGTGCTATATAAATTTAATGTTACGTATTGTGATAGTATGTTTCAATTACCAAGATTATTTCACATAAACTTTAATCATTAAATGAATAAAGCTTTTTCTATCAGATTTCCTTAATATATCTCAAAGAAGGGATCAGAAACGAATAGATTTCTTGATTGTAGTCATTTTGCTTGAATTGTATACAAAAATGACACTTATATCGCTATTATTTGAAATGCAATACGCGTTTAAAGATTTCATTACCAATTCTGACACCGACTATTTTGATGACGTCATAACCCCTAAACTCGACGTGTGGTTCTCTAGTATAATTTTAAACTTTATTTCCTTTTAATTTAACGCAAGGCTGAGGTGTTTATTTGATCAACTGAGAAATTATGGCTATCGAAAATTCCCAGCATAAAACCGACTAGCTCGCTCAATATTTAAACTAGCAGTATTAAATCTGCCTTGAAAGGCAAAATTTTTATTTTTTTATTATGTAAGCGTGCCGATGTGTCATTTACCATGTCTAACTTTTAGCCATTTGATAAAAAAGTTGTTCCAACGAATTCATAAATAAATGATACAACTACATCTACCCCTACATCTACTCCTACACCTACTAATACTCCTACCTTTAGTCCTACATCTACTACTACACCTATTCCTACATCTATAACTACATCTACTCCTACACCTACATCTACTACTACATCTACTCCTACATCTATAACTACATCTACTCCTACACCTACACCTACTCCTACATCTACTTCTACAACTATAATTACATCTACTCCTACACCTACACCTACTCCTACCCCTAGCTCTACTCCTACTTCTACTCCTACACCTACTGCAACATCTACTGTGACATATACAAAACTGTCTGCACTGTTGGCTTCGACACCCATGCACCTTCGGCGCTTCACTCACGCATAAGATCTGAAACTCTCATCCCCGAGGGCTTCGCGTCACCAAGGGCTTCGCGTCACTCTCAGCCCTGCGGGCTTCGCAACTCGTACACCCTACAATATGTGTATTTTACGAAAAACAATAATAGACTCGGGGAGGCAAGCCACCCCAAACCGCCCCTTTTTCATGTAAAAATTCCTATGATATTCAAGAGTCGATTCCCTCAACTGCCATGTCTCTACGATGTATAGTTTGGCCGTTGCTACGGTAAACAAAGTGTCCGTAGTTGTCTAACATACTTTAGAGTCGATTGCCGGAACTCCCAGGTCTCCACAATATATAGTATAGCCGTTGCTAGAGTAAACAAAGTGTCACAACTTCTTTTTGCGAGTGTACAATCGATTGCACCAAGTCCCATATCTCTACGATGTGTAGTTTGCCCGCTGCTAGGGTGGTTGCTAGGGTAAACAATGTGTCACAACTTTTGTTTCCGAATGTACAATCGATTGCACCAAGTCCCATGTCTCTACGTTGTATAGTTTGCCCGTTGCTAGGGTAGTTGCTTGGGTAAACAGTGTGTCACAACTTTTATTTCCGAGTGTACATTAGATTCCGACAACTCCCATGTCAATATCTCTATTTGTTGCCTATATGCGACTACTCATTGACGTCATAGAACCCTATCCTGTGCATCATCCATATAATGTATACCTTTAATTTATTTAGTGTCGTCATAGCTCCCTTGTCCTGTACACATTATCCATATACTATATACATTTAATATAGTAAGTGACATCATAGCCCTGTATGTTCGTCTCCTGTATGCTCACATATACAATACTATATACTAAAGAAGCAAGCAAGACCTCATTTTAGATGGGAAGGGTTAAGGACATGTGCACTTGCAAGATTCCAAAAAGTTGCAAATGACAAAACCCTGATTTTGATCCTTAATAACTCCCGAAATAAAAATATGATTTAAAATGATTCAAAATTGACAAAATGGGAGCAATAAGTGGTCCAACAATTATTGTCAAAAAATTTCTCCGAAGCGTAGGTTTCGAGAACATTCGTCCCGCGAATGCTACTTTGTCGGTTTCAAACGTGTTCAAGGACACCTCTCCTGCCTCCATTTTGAATTTTTCCAGCCGACACCCAGGTTGCCGTGGCAACCAAACCCAGCTTAAAACCTGCTCAAAGAATCAACAATCCTAAATTTAAATCCGCACTGCGCTACGCGCAGGCATTGCGCATTATTCCTTTATTACAGATTAAAAAAATATATAACAATGCTGTCACATTTATTTCAGGGCGTTCTTCAGTATCAGTGAGAGCTTCATAGCTATTTGCTATTAATATTATATAGTGAAAGGAGCAAAACTACTTTCTTCGAATAACAGCCGCCATATTTAAATATGGAAATAGCATAATTATAAACACCATATCAACTGGAATTACGGAGACCAATCATTATCATCAATTTGACGAATGTACGAAGTTTGTATCTTAATTCTTAGAGAACATATCGTTCAGTTTACGTATGCACGCCATATTGATGACATCATAACGCCTAAACTCCACGTGTGATTCTTGGGAATTTTTGTGAGGAATACAGGAGAAATAGTACTACATTCTGCAAGAGGTTCGTTTCATTTTTTGAATATCTAGGTAAACCACGAAATATGCCTCATTTGACTGCACTATCATACACAATTAGAAATTACGAAAAAGTATACGATATCTATGCACAATGCCTTGATCAACTAAAAAATTAACAATTACGAAGAATATAAAATCTGTGTCTTGTAATATTGGAAGTAAATGTTGTGCTTCTATTCTTTATTTTGAGCCAAAACGTATTTCATCGGGGTGATAAAGATATTCTGTCCTTTCCCCACTGTAACCAAAATAATGAAAATGAGCGAGTGTATGGAGAACTTCTTTGAATCCGTCTTTTCTCACCTACGTGGGGTCCACGTTTTTGAAGAGTCTTCTGCACTAAGCCCTGTTCTGAACTTCCTCCTCTGACAGACCTTTTCCCTCGAGATTCTTCTTAACCCAATCCATCAATTTACTCCTTGGCCTCTATCTACCTCTCTTGCCCTCCCCTTAAGTTGCCATCACTCTTCTGAGTACATAGTAATTTGTTCTCATTACACCACAGCAGTCTTCCTTCTTGTGTATCTCTACAACCTTGATCGTTCTTCTTACTCCCAGAAATCTCACTCTGTCTCTTCTTGTTATCCCAGACATCCAGCATAGTATTCTCATTTCTGTAACATCTCATATATTTTCTTGTGCTTTCTTTATTAGTCATGTTTGTGCTGCATACAACATTGCTAGTCTAATCACTGTTTTGTAAACCGTCCCTTATTCTTCACCGTGATTCTGCGGTTGTTTGCGATAGAGAACGTGGTACATTAATGTCTGATAGTTTTCGAAATCAGTGAGAAAATTAATCGATCCTCAATATCATGATCAGTATTGTAATTTGTCATAGTATTTTGAAAATGTGAGAGTAATGTTGATGTAGCATGCCATGTAGCTCGGATGGCAGAAAAACGAAGATTGCATTCCATCTTGGTTGGAAATACGGAGGAAAACAGACCGTTGGGAAGACAGAGACGACGTTGGGAGGACAATATTAGAAGAGGTCTTCGAGATGTAGGTGTTTGTGATGAAAACTAGCTTGATCTTGCCCGGAATAGATTCCGATGGCGAACGTTTGTTACTACGGCGATGAACTTGCGAGATCCGTAAGCAATAGGGTAAGTAATTAAGTAAGGATGCAATGATAATAAGGATTATTCTTCCCAGAAGCAGGTTTACGATTTCGATAAAAGAGATACACAGACGTTTGCTTGGTTTTCATCAGGTGAAAGGGAATAAGGATAGGGTCTATACTTCTTATTGGACCCGGACATTGAAATTACACTAAATAAAAGGTGATTTAGTCACAATACAGCCTGGTAGCTAACAGATTGACAAGAAAATGAAACACCGTAATGACTGGAAGGAGCTACATTATGAAATTCGCCATACTAGATGGAGGTCAATTTTGTGCACTGGGTAGTACGACACCTTACTGCATTGATCATAAATATTAGCTGTACTTGATCCATGTGATTTCGACTTCATTTGTAATTCTTAAATTACATTTATGACCAAATTCAAAACGAAACTAAAGCAGGTCGGAACATGAGGAATTTTGGACAAATATTGGGATAGGCAAGAAAGACACAATATGTGTATTGGTGAAGTAAGTTGCAACCACGTTATATGTAGAAAAACAACGATTTGAAAATTGAAACTGCTATAACTTTCCCATTTTGCGACACTGCGTTATATACTTTTCATGTGATAGTTACTAGAGGATACCAAATCCCGTAGCGCCATTTGAGTAGAATATAGGTTTTGCAACACTGACAGCAGATTTTATCAAAGAATGACAACAATACCGATCGGTACCGTTTCTAATTTATTGCGAGATATACATTTTAGTTTTCATTGTAAGGAATCGCTTCTGGGTTCCAAATTAAAGTTCTGTATCTTCAAAACAAAGCAGGATTCAACCCATGCTCATATTTACATTATATCATGGCCAAAATTCAATTCAACTCAATTTATTTATTTCCAATATTCTTATTACATTAAATTTACAGATTTTAGTCAGATTTAAGAAGATTCGGCCGTTGTTGGATTCTCCTTTTACTTATGCCACATACAAGTGGCACATTGTAGTTTCGTGCTAGATATAAAGTTTAAGGACAATACCAGAACACTAAAATTACTTAAATACTTTTGTAAAGATTGTTTAAAAGAGAACAATTAAAAGAAATTGACGTACAAACACAAATGATATAAAACACTCAAACTATCACCTCCGAAAATATTGAACATTTTCTAATTTCAAAAAAATATAAAGTTTATATATAACTATAAACACACTATGCGTGCGACATTACACCCTATCGGATCATGTACCTCAACACATTTTTTCATCTTTTTTGTCAGAGCTCATTCCAGTAGAATCATCAGAGACAGAGAGACAGACAGTGTCTGAATGTCATACATGTGCTTTGACAGACAATATTATTATTGTCAGTCTTAATGAAAAATTTATTAAAACAGTTTTGAAAAGCCGGGCACCTTCAGTTCGTTCAGAACATTGCCGTTAATATTGCTCAGCGAATAGAGAATTCAGAGAAATGAGTTTTTTTTTACGGTTTGCAAGACCGACATCAATTATAGGAGAACTCAGTATCAACAGAATTCCTGACTTCATTACCAGAAGAAGCAAGCGGAAATCCAAATTTTAATTTTCAGTATACTATTGAAAATTACACACTTATGATATATTATTCGACCTAGCTTTCCACATAATATTGCAATATTTGTGTACAACCTATGTCGTTAGTTTATCATGCTTTACGACCTGAACCAAAGATGCCTAAAGACTACATATACAATTCAATTCATCATGCTAAACTCAGGCGGATGGTAAATGTTTCTTGTGTGTCAACTTTCACTTTCAATGAAAAAACGTTGCGAACAGTTTTAGTACACGTTTTCCTGAGAATAGAGCCTACTCTGATAAGGAAGTTTACCATATGAGCATAACATATATGCTCGCTTAAGGGCAGTTAGACACAAAAGAAAGCAAGTTAGGGCAGAGCGACATCATGCTAATGTCCATAATTAAATTATGGTGTCCTCTCCTACCGACAGCGGAATCAAGCAAAGCACACCCACACGTACATTATATGCTTTCTACGACATCATTCTGCCTTGTTTTTCCGCGTTCAAACTAGTTTTATTAGTGTACGCGTGCGCTTACGCATCAAACGTCTTCAATATTTAGAGTGCGCATCTTCTAATGAGAAGGACCCGGGTTCTACTCCCGGTGTCGGCCAAAGAGACTTAGCGTTTCCAAGAGTCAAACCAAACTAATGCTGCGATAATACCTTGTATAACAGCTAATTCCTTCCAGAGTCTTTCCTTCGGTTGCATTTTGAGAACAGAATAAAAAGAAGTCGTTAATAAATATAGTTATAGGCAAGGTTTACAAATATGAACCAACACAATGAATAGAATTTTTCAAATTTACTGAAACTAGCAGACTTACCAAATAATGTTATTAACTTGTTTTCAGGAAAACCAAAGGATTAATATGGAACTGTAATACAGAATTAGGAATGATGTATGAAGAAGGCTTTATATTGTATACTAAAATAAATATAAATAATTCATATGAAATTAGCTGTAGACAGGATCAAAGCAATTATATGATATTTTGATTGCTTAAAAGTAACACAGCCTTTTGCACCAAATCCTCACACTTTTCGCTGTCTGAAAAAAACTAAGCAATAATGATGTTGTTAACCATTCTTACGAAGAAAAGGGGCTTTTGTATGTAAATTAACACTTTCGCTCTTGTAACTTAAGACAGAAATATGTTGGAGAAACTGAAGACTACAATATTTCTGCTTCTACCTTATTGCAAGAGCTCCATTGAAATTACACTTTTAGATTCCAGTAATCAAACCGGACTGAGATAAGGTTTCCTAATGGCCTTAAAAATTAAATTAAAATTAAAAATCTCAGTAACCCAAAAGTACTACTACTACGACTACTGTTACTACTAAATTTACTCTGCGTACACTTCGCTAGGTTGCCCATAGGTCTTTGCGCTAATATAGAAAGATCTAGACTAGAATCGTAAAGCATACACTGTTTCCACATATTATGGCAGGATTTATCTATTATCACATTTAGAACTCTCTTTTATTAAACTTATTATTTCTCTATTTTTAGCGCGAGTATCGTCATTTTGGTATGTGCTAAGACTGAATGGAGTTTAGTGGACTGCATGTACGTATGCAGAATATCTATTTAGTTATCTGTTGATACCACAGATTTCACTCTAATGATAAGTAAAAGCGTAGCATATATCAACTCACAAATATTGAACAAAATCTAGAAGGTGCGAAGCAAGGAGATACAAGCGGAATTAAAAATGTATTAAGGAGTTCTGAGCCTCGGAGTTCGTTATGTAACTCAATATGGAAATATATTTTTGACGATTTTAGCAGAGACTAGAATATATGTGTTAAGATAAACATTCCTCTCATACCAACCTTTAATCTTGTCAAGTCTATCTTCTTTTGTGACATCGATTACTTTTACTGCATGATTAGTTGTTCCTCGACTCCTCAGGATTGAAGTACACTCACCAACACTTCTTACAAGAACCTTTATCTTCAATACACCTTAGTTCTTAATATCAGTGGGTTGAAAAGTAAAATGTCACAATATATGTATAACTAATGTTATTTTGCTAATCCTAACAACGAACACAGTCAAATTTCGAACAATAATTTCTATTAAGCCTATTGTTTCAACATTTAATAGAGACCGATGAAACGAGCCCTCTTGGAAGGGAGGAGTTGATAATTTCTCTATCGGACGATTAAAAAAAATATCGTAGAAGATAGGATCTAGAATTAACACTGTAAAATATCTGAAACTTATATCTTTATTTCCAAATATTTAGGGTAAGGGAGTTTAAAATTATACTGCATGATGTGGAGAAGACGTATCATAATTAATTGTTAAAGAGGATAAAAAGAGAGGTATAAACAATCAGAGCTGTGACCTTACCGATTCTATTTTTGGAATTCTCTTTTCACCGAAAGGGTGAAGATTAAAATGTGTGAGTATGTTAGCAAACATTAAGGATATCTAATATAATTTTGGATGTGTGTGTATAATGATAAAAATAGGATCTGCTGTGCTGATCTTATATGTTGTTCTTTGATAAACCTAAACATTAGAAAACATCAAAAAGTGAACAGTGCAACATTCTGGTCGTCGTAAATTAATTGAATTCACATGTTTCTCGGTTATCAGTTAGCTAAGCGCACTGTTTAGTAACTAAAAGATAATTTAAACACAATATAAAATCACAAATACAATAATAAAGAATTATTTTAATGCATGTGAATTGTCAGATCAAGGAAGGGAAATGGTTAATAGATTTCACATTTTCTTAATTTATAATTTAGTATATAATTCTGTTGTACAACCTATAAATTACTATTAACTTCAGTGAGTCAAGAGTTAAACGGAATATGTAGAAACAAATTTATTCCTCATACAAAAAAATCCCTTTCAGTAGGCCTACAGGCTAAGGTAGATCTCGAAGTTCTTTATTATGTAAAAAAAAAATCTCGAATTATATTACCGCTATCGAGAAACTATTTATTGGTTTCTTGATAATTTATCAAGAGCTGTTCAACGATAAACCACAAGACGTATATATATATATATATATATATATATATATATATATATATATA
>JAGDQP010041339.1:0-16940 GCA_022664845.1 Lepisma saccharinum | reverse complement strand
GAAGGTGCCATCCCGGCATTTGCCTGGTGTAACTGAGGAAAAATGATTGTTAAAGTTATTATTAATGTCCTAAATGAGCTGATGAATTTCTGACGACGTGCCTACAGTTTTCTGTAAACTGTGCTCCAAAACACTCCGGTAAGTGACCCCTAACGAGACTCGAACCCGTGACTACGTGCACAAAGAAGAGCGTGTTAACCATTCGTGTAACCAGGAACTTTCTTATGTTTACAATGTTGGCTCAACGGCAATAGTTCATACTGTGTGTGATGTTAATAATTTTGATTCCTATACTATCACAATATTACGGACGTGAATTTTCACATATTTTCCTTTGTATTTTTATGAATAATGTCGCTTGTATAATACCTAATGTCGTGATCGGTTTACGCTATTGAGCCCATTCATGTACACCTTCTTAATCCATGTATTCCTTAACGCAAGTTATGCGTATATGTTCCCTCGCACTACACATGACACTAATTGCATTCAAAAGTAATGTTTTGTTTGTTTTTTTATTTTTTGTTAATAACTTGAATATTACAGTGGCACAAAATTTTCTATCGTCTCAGAAACCGGAATATTCAATATTCAGTGTGCATGGAAACGCTAATGTTACGGTATATTACGGATCATTGACCTTTCATACATGTAAATTGTACGATTTCAGTTTTTTCTCGTATTTTGTGTTTGTTGTTCTCGAGAGGTTGAGTAACACAACATTCAGAAGGCGAAACATGCTAATGCTATGGAATCATGCGGAAAACTAGATTCTGAATGTGCACGTTTGCAATCTGGTTACGATGCAAATTACTCAAGCTGAATAGGGAAGTGTTTCAACCCTTATATGTGACATATCTAAATTTATGTTTTAATTTTATAAATTTACGATCTTAGTTTCGCTTCACAGTTGTCGTGAGGTCGGCCAATTCTGGAAGGTTTACTTGGTACTTTACGAGACCCGCATCCTAAATTTGAACGAACTTAGTGTAATTTGCTGTGTGTATTTCATTTTATATTGATTGTTTTCCTTTCCAGAAGATTGTTTTCATATCTTTATTTCTCGATTATTGTAAATATCTTAACGTGAGTTAAACACATTTCTTTTCTTAAGTATCATTTGCAGATTAAATTCCCGTACCTCAACTGTAGAAGCGACAAATATAGTAACATTAGAGTCCCGGAAAGTTCAATAAATTGTTTAGAATATAAATTGATGTTTTATTTGAAATTATTATTGCTTAAATTTGATTATTATTGAAACCTGTTTTGATATTAATTTTATTCCATTTTTTTTCTTGTATTAATTTTATGCACTTACTTTATTTCAGGTAAGTAATGACTAGTCAGCTGAGTCTATGTGTCTAGACATAGGAAAAAATACTAGACATGAGGTGAATAATTCAGTAGATGTTCAGAGGAGCCGGAGAGCTGTAAAAGGTAAGCATTCCTTTTACACTAAAACCATTAGGAAAGTCAGTTGTAGATTGATGATCACTTGAGCTGAAACTCATGGAAAATCAATCTGGAAAATCTACCACATTTCCTTAGGGTAAAAAGTGAGACTCTCTGGTAGCATACAATACAGGGATCTATCTAATAAATCGTAAGATAGAGATCGGAAGCCGCATTAAATTTAGTAACATTTTCAGAGGTTAATCGAGCGATGATATTCGCAAAGATCCTTTTAGGCTGAATAGCGAACTTCCTACACATACCTTTGTTCCACATTATTATATGATATCAGTGATGTATCCAGTTTTTTTTAGGTCATGGGGGGTGAGGCTGCAAATAGGGAGTGTAATTGCTTTAGATAAATCTTTCTGTTGCTAAGTTTGTTAAGGTACTTTATAATAAAGGCCATTCAATGCTTAATCGAGGTATGGTACCTGTACAAAAAATAAGAAATTCCACGACGCCACTAGTGGTTATGTTCGATGTGAAGGCCCTGCACCTGAGTTTCTACTACAGGAGACTTCGTTGCAGCACTCTTTGATGTAGCTGTTCCATTACTTTTGGCAAACCTTCCACAGACCGTGTGCTAGGCGGTCTACGTTCCCAAGTTTGTTTAAACATCAAAACTTCACGAAATCCATGAGAGATTGGGTAATTTGATATGAATGTCTGTAAAAGGAATTGCATTTACACGTGCCATCCGAAACATGTACGCCACCGTTGACTGTACCGTATGATTTGACACCTTGTCTAGGCGGATGACAGTTAAGATCGCGAGATATATCGCTGCTGTACAGGAATGACGGTTAAACGGCTCCAGTACGTTCTCTTGGAAATAGGCTGAATTGATTTTCGCCTTTTTTTTCACTCTGCGTGGGGTAAACATAAAACATTAATAACTTCAAGTTTACTATTGTAATAATGTTCAACCACTGCGGGAATAGTTTCTGCACATTCACGTACCTCTGAACAACCTCTGCAAACACGTGGATTACAGTAGATAGCCTTTTTTATCACGCCCAACAAATAATTCTACGCGTCATTCAGACAAACTTCCAGCGCAGCGGCCTCCTGCAGGATAGTGTTCTTACAGATTTCTGCTATACCTCCTCTCAGTAACGTGTGAAAAACATAGCATATGAAACCTAGCCTTATGTTTCTTCACCAACTGCAAATCTTGGTCAATTAAGCGATTTACGGTCACTGTTCAACATTTCACTGCCATTGCCATTTCTCTCTACGGTGTCGGTTTCTCTCGGACCACCGGGGGACCTTACTTGTCAAATCACGTTAGTGCAGTGGGACCACAAAACTGCCAGCGTTACGATGCTCAACGATGTGGTACCAGCAACTGCAGGTTTTCCCGTTGTGCTGCGATTCAACACGCATTGATTACTTTATCAGACGTTCTAAAACCCGTAGCCTTACACTGTTTAATTATTTCGCTGTAACTATAAACAACGTGAGAAAGGATGCTGCAGCACTTCTAAAAGGCCTCAATTTTCGGGGCCATTTGACCACTGTTTTGCCATCACATGCCTGCAGTGACATCACTCTGCTTGCAGGTGTACTTCCACCTAGAGGTCGATTTTGCTATCATAATTAAAACAACCTTCTGTATTTAGGAGTGTAAGACTGAAAAGGAGCATGTGTTAGTACATGGGATGACGTAAATTATCACCAGCAAAATAACATTTGGTCGTATTCGGGAACCTCAAAGTAATAATAATTTCCACAACTTGCAAGTATTTCTTGTTGCTGCCAATGGAAATCAGATCCAATAAGCTGTATTAAATTTGTGTGTTAGTATTTTCAAGAGAATAGGCATCATCAGTATGACCAATGCCTGGCCACGGAGAAGGAATTTTTCTGAGATAAGTCTTGAATCATTGAATATGTTGTTCTAGTGATCACCTCGGAGATGGAGAAACGATCCAATTATAGACAACAGTTTGCAGTTTTTATTTTCCTGATTAGGAAACTAACACGTTACTCATCAAACCATTATTGTTTTCTTTAAAATAATAATAATAAACTTTAAAAACAGTATTTTTTTTAATTTCCTAATTACATTTGCATTATGCTATTTTTTAAAAACCTCTTTGGCGTCCTTATAAATGTAGGCGTCGCCATCAAAGACGCTTACAGGCGTCTGTCTGTTTAGTGCTGGGCGTCTCACCTTTTTGATTCAAAACTCATCATGTAGCGACCAACACGCGACGCTTCTCGGAATTTCTCGGGACGGCACGTAAATGCAACTCTTGCAAACGTGACCTGATATCGTATCCAACGCACGTTTCTTTCCAGCACTTCAAAAGTACAAGTTGCTTTTTCTCCTCTATCTTCCCGTCACAGACGAAAATGTGAAGAAATATTGAAGGAGGGAGAGAACGGAGTGAGTTTCTGAAAAGAGTTCTTGCACTTACTCATAAAATGACAGGAGGATTTTTTTAGTAAAAAAAATAAAATACATAAATATACACCTGCAATAAACTTTTCTGGCTTTTAGTCGATCAATACGCAACGCGCAGCTGTTCTTCTAGTCCGGAAGCAGTCATTTTTGTAGTACAAGTGTGAATCTCGCCTTTCAGTTTCTGATCAGTAGTACCTTGTTCTGTTTTGTTTCATGATGTGATCTTCTTTCGTGCTATAAAAAACCTAAAATATTCCTTTCTTTCGGTAATGTGCACGCAATAACTTGCTTTTTCTTTTTTTAAAAACTAGCAGCTTATAGCAGGTTTTAAATGGGAAGCAGTTTTAATTCACAGCGAGTTACATGCAATTATTCGCGCGATGTTGGCAGTTTTTCCCCTCTGTCTACCGTAGAGGAACCATCTACTGCCTGAATCTGGATTTACATAATTGAAACTACGTGATTGGACAGAGTTCAAGAACTTCTTATGGACAATACACTTTCCATTTTGAGAGCGCTTTTAGACTGTAACGATTTATGGCCTCGCTAGATGAATGCATATGTTTGTTGCCTTGTAATGAAGAGGTGTGGGCTTCCATCCACCATGGGAATACATTTAGTTTAATTTGAATTTAATTCATGGCCATTAGGGGCCAGGCCGGAATAGCGTATGGGAAAGCTTCTCATAAATTAGGGAACAACAGAAGAAGTCGTACAAGGCACAAATACAAAATCTAAGCCAGAGCGTATTACAGAAACACAGATGACAAATCCATTTCGTTCATGTGACGCAGCTGTTGCCACAGCGCTGAAATGTTAGCGTACTAGACAGTACACACGAAGTCATTGGACGGTTCTACCAAAGTGCTTGTGAAGAGATAGTTGGTGGGTCGACATGGTCGAATATGGCAGCAAGACACCATTTAGTGGTTTAGTTACGGCGACGTACCGGAGAGGGGATTAGAAACGGGAAAAATACGGGTCAATGTATCTTATTATCAATCCTTCGGTTCAACAAGCTGCGGAACACATTCCAGACATAACATTCTCACGGAGGTACAATGCAAGGCAACTGCTTGGAACATCTTTCGTTGATCACTCATCTACTCGAAAAAAACAGCTCAGCCGCGTTAACCAAGCTGTGTTCACAGGTCGTTGCTGATACTGTACAACTGTATCAACAAGTACGGTTCACAGACGACTACACGAAGCCAGAGAATCAGTATTATGTGTACCACTTACCAAACACCACAGAACACTGCGTTCACAGTGGGGAAAAACACATGGCACTGTTATGTGCTTCAGCGTAAAACCACGGCATCTCATCGATATGGTGATAAAATCTTGGATCATCATGTTAAACCAATTCATTTTGCAAGACAACAATGCCTGTCGAAGAGCACATCTAGTCGACCGGTACTTGGAAAAGTCGCCAACTGACGTGGCCATTAAGGTCTGCGGACTTTAATCGTATCGTTGCAAGTAACATTTGTGCACAAGTACTTGTTAATTTTCGTTCTGCTGTCGGATGACCATTTGTTCCTTAATATATGATAAGCAATGTAGAATCTATGGAAGTCGGCCTGGACCTAGTTTGAAGGCATTATCGTGGTGTGACTGAGGAGAAACTGTGAAAAACTCATTTAGGATAGCTGGGCCCGAATACATAACCTTCCGAATGTGAGGCCATCGTCCCGCCAACTGATCTACCACCACTGGATACCATTTCATTTAACGTAATAGTTCGAAATCATTTTGAGACTGTAGGTTATGTCCTTAGGACTTCAACCCTCTGTTTCCAAGGCTTTCTCAGATGAACACTTCCTGTACACATTTTGTTCCCAGTATGGTTTGATAAACTGCGGTCCACATTTTTTCCTACATATTTATAGATATATACCAAGAAAAATGAATTTGTTGTGTTATATTAGTAAAATAAAGCATAGGCCCTCTGCGAGACGACCCTGTTCTATCCCCATTCCCACCAACGTTTTTCTACTTCTCCTGTACTACTAAGACCTCTTATTGATGAAGTGTAAGTTGTGCGAGTGTAAATAGTGATTGTGAGTGGTAAAAGTGTACAGTCGGCGCCAAAAGTTTGTACCCAGCCGTAGAATTTCTTCTCCGAATAACTTTGGAATGGATAGACTGATTTGACTTTTTTTTTTTTTTTTGTATCGTTCATTCTCTTTACGTTACAGGAAATCGTGCCCAAATCGGTCAATCCAAAGTTATTTGGGAAAGAAACTTTAGGAATGGGTACAAAGTTTTGCCACTGTACACGAAGTTAATAGAAGTTGACTCATGTGAGGTGTGCAAAGATGATATTAAAAGTTTATGTCAATTTTGTTACAGCCCGGTACAACCCTGCAATGTAAGAATAAAATTCTCTTTATTATATTCTCTGTTATCGTGGTTTTTCGGAACACTGCTCATATACGATTATATGATCATAACTAACTTTAAAAGTATTGTGTTCTCGTATCGTTATTACGTCACATGCTCCTGCATGTGGAAGTTCACCATCCTATAACGTTGAGTAGTAATATGTGCAAAATGTAACCTGTGCCGATGCCAGCAACATATTTTTTGCTCCCATCTCATGAATTAAGGCTCAAATCTCTCATAACAGTACCTCCCTATGTAAATCCTTTCTGTAGGTATGTTAATGAACTAGTTATAAAAAAAGGTATGGAAGTGAACTGCTGCGGTAACATCATGAATTTGACTGGGAAATATTACACCTGTCATCGGATTGGTCACTGTTTTTCGTTACCTCTCCCGTATTCTTTTCGGCTTTTATATCCCTTGTGAGCACACATGTTCTACTCAAGACTCCAGATGTAGTATCTGATTTTACAGAGTGCATATTTTGTTCAGCATTAATATTTCTCTGTATCACGTCATGGTGAGGGCCAGGATTTGTAAGTCATTTTTTTAAACACTATGGAGCATTTGTTATTTAGGACTGCGCCAGTTTAGCAGTCAGGTTATGTTCTAGATCCATTGGCCAAAACGCACTATTGTGGGCGTATCACAAACTGCGAGAGAAGTACATACTCAGCATCATATAGTGATTGTGGGGAGATGACACAGCTTTTGATCTAGAAGCCCTTGTGGGGTAATTAAAAGAAACAGAACAGCACCATTTTGCACAAATGTTTGTTGAATATTGATCGTCTTACTTAAAAAAAAAAAATTGTTGTAATACTAAATTTATTAGATTTGTGTGAGTGATGGATTGCAAAGTAAAGTGTTAGGCTCCTTCTACATGAGCAGAGAAAACGCGGCGATTGTACCGCGAGCAATCGGGCCTTCTGACAAAACTCGTGCTTTCAGAATGTACGTGTCCACACGAGCATTTTCACCGCGCGCTTTGACGCGTACATTTAAAACTTGGGTTTTGTTAAAAGGCGCGGTTTGCTCGTAGTAAAATCGCCGCGTTTGCCCCGCTTGTGCAGAAGGTGGTTTAAAGTACTGTTTATGAAATATTTGTTGCTTATGCGTTACTTTGTACATACAGAAGTATGTGAGGATGTATTTGTTTTCCTTCCTTTTTTGCTTCATTCTCACAATAAGACAGTATTGTGAACATTCTTGTCCTCCTTGTTGATCTTTACTCATGTCCGTAGTCAACAGCTGTCAGTTGGTGCACATTTTGGGGAGAAGAGCTAACAGATCTCATAGCCCCTCTAGCATATCCCAAACGTGCTTAATTGAAATTACCATCCGGTGATTTGGGGAGCCAAGGCAGTGTAGGGAATTCATTGTGATGTTTCGCCAACCACTGTTCAGAGATCTGAGCCTAATGACGCGGCTCAACTTCGTGGATCATGTGTTTTCTCTGTTAATACTTTTTTTTAAATATATTTTTCGTTTTCATTTTAAACCTGAAATTATTGTGTAGTTATTCTTATAAGAATGTCGTCGTTCAGAATAATTGGAAACAAAAGGTATTGAACATATTGTTGAGTTTTACACGTAATCTTATACCAACTTCATTCTAATTCAATGTTTCCAGAGTTTGATTTTCATATCTCGACTATGATTATCTCTTCAGCTATGTCAGATTGCAGGGCGTCTCCGAGAATGGTGGTGATGGAGGTCAGAACTAGCTAACTCTCTTTCTGAAACGTTTATTCCCACAGTATAGGGAAATTCTCTACTCAGCTTTCGTAGTACAATTGCCGCCTGCTCATCAGCATTGAGAAAAGGAGGTGCTTTGAGGTTCAAATCTGATTTTAAACAGAGCAGTCACTTTTTACTGTGGTTATGTAGTTCCTTTGATCGACACCTAATGGATACACCTTGAATTACAGATCCTTGAGAAGATCTGTAACTCAAAAAGCTGTTATTTCCACATGTGTAAAGTTTATTTACTTATTAGTTACAAGGCAACTATGAGCTGACCGCACCACAAGTCAAAGGGATGACGACCCTCGGCGAATACTCCGCGGGGGGATAGGGGTGGGGTAACTAGCAACCTTTGTCTTTGTACCATGCCGGCACTCGCCTGATCAAAGTAAGGAAAGCACTGACCTAATTCTTTATGGCTTGCTGCTAGGCCAGACCTACCTACTATCTCAGTTTTGTTCCGAGGTCCGCGACTGTAATCACTAAACCAGAGGTCGTGGATAAAATAGAGCTTACGATAAAATAAAAATTGGGCTAATAGCAGCAACGCATTATTAAAACTTGATAATCTGTTAATTTGTTTTATGATAATGTAGGCTAAGTAGGAATTAGTAAGATACTTTTATATTGAAGGTATGGTTTCATTACGGAGTTGGTGTAGCAGTTGTTCTTAATGTTGACTAAGGGTTCTTTGTACTTATTCACATAAATCTTCTATCTATATATAAAAATTGTATATATATATAATCAAAGCCATGTTCGATCCACTACTGGATAAGGCCTCTCCCCGGAGGGAGGAAATTGGTCTGCTGCTCCCACGCTGTCCAGACGGGTTGGGAGAGGAGAACCTAAGCTCTCACTGTGATCACTATATTTTATTCATAGCAGCTCCAAGTTGCATCATGATGCTGGGTGGGCACCGTTCCAGACTCACACGTCTTGGAAAAAATCCTTGGCAATGCCAGGAATCGAACCCGGGACCCCTCAATCCGTAGTCAGCTACGCTAACCACTAGACCAGCGGGGCAGTCACCCCTATATATATATATGTGTGTGTGTGTGTGTGTGTGTGTGTGCGCACACACTTGTAATGCTATAATGCTGGGGACAACTATGGGTATGTGAGCGTACTCTGGGAACCAAAAAATATGAGGGGACAAATACATGTGTGTATGTGTGTGTGTGTGTACGTACATACGTTCCACCATAATTCTGGAACACCTGGACGAATTTCAATCAAATTTAGTACACACATCACTTACAATCTGAAAGAAAATATTGTGGAGGTAATTGGAAGAGGTGACGTAAAATTTATCGAAAGGAAACCTTTTTAAAGATATACTTTTTCCTTAAAAAATTCGTACTAAAAAGTAAAAAAAAAAAATAATAATAATTACGTTTATGCATGATAAAAGAGCATGGAGCGTTCTCTCATATAAATAAATCACTTTATAAATCCTTGAATTTGTGCGCCTTATTCTTTTCTTTGCATAAAGAAAATTATTTTTTACTTTCTAGTACGAATTGTTTAAGAAGTACATATATATATGGAAGTAACAATGGAATACTGTATTGTCATCCGACATATGTCGCTGTGCAAAAATTACATTATTGTATGACGTCGGGAAAGGAGTTAACATTGCAAGATTTGAGGACACAATAAACCATATTCAACTAAAGAAAAGTGTATAATTAGAGTAATGATCGTCAGATATATTCCTTACAGACTAGGCAACCCACACCACAGTGACGTTTGCAGGGTTGACTACCAACAAGTGGGCAAATTTAACATGAAAACCCATCATTTCAATTCATTAGCAACAGCTACTGTATCTCGGGGGGTGGGAGATGAATAACTTCTGGAATCCTCACCAACGGTCGGGAAATTAGATATATTAATGGATATTTGTATGTGTGGATGTTCTAGCATAACTCTGAAACACCTGGAACAATTTCAACCAAGCTTGGTACACATATCACTTACAATCTGGAAAAAAATACTGTAGTTGTAAGACACCCCTAGGAGTGGGGGTGGGAAGGACGAGGCATGTAAAAATGGTGGAATCAGTTACTAGATCATGATTGTCAGATATATCTTTACAGGCTGGGCAACCTACACCAGAATGTAGTTTGTCGGGTTGACTACCTCCAACTTGGCACATTTGGCTTGCTATCAATTCATTAGCAACGGCTGTTCAAGTTTTTTTTCATTTGACAGCCTGCAGATGGGCGAGGGGCGAAAAACCTCTGGATCCAGCACCAGCGGGCGGGAAATCAGCTAGTATTATAAATATTGGTGGAAATTAACGTTTGCTGCCTTGTAATCAAGGAGTCGAAAGGGATGGAAATTCAAGTGGTAGATCCTGCTCTTACATCTTTATCCGATAGAAGTTAGTGAGAAACCAATATAGGTTCACTTTGCTCATTAATATTGCGTAGCAAAATTGTTTGACTGTGAAACGTGCTTTTCCTATCTGTTGGTTTTCTCAAAACATTTTTTACAGGTTCTTTAGTCATTTTGCTTACAATTCGAGTAGACATCAAGCTTCTGGACCAAATCAAAGTATATCATAGGATCGTATTAAAGAAATATGATTTATGGACTAAAGTTTGACATCTATTTTCTTTTTTTCTTCAGTTTCATACCGTAATTAAACACAGTGAGATTTTTTAAGAAGAAATTTCAAGTGAAAAATTGTTTGTGGTTGGTGAGCTTAATGTGATTTGGCACAATCCGGAAGAGAAATTCGCGTGTTGGTGGGAATAAGAAGGGCTTGGCTCTACATGTCAAACTACAAGAGGCGCGAGAAACAAGACAAATGAATTGTCTGGCGCTGAGCGATGTCCGATCCCAGTCCAGTGTCACTTTGCGAGCCAATAACACGTACCAAGATTGACTCTCCAAGTCGATCGGGGTGAAGAAAAAAATGCCAATACGACACAAGCAGACTATTCATTTATTTTACTTCCTTCCTCTTTTACTTTCTTCTTGTTTTCTATTTTTTCTCTTTTTTAGCTTCTGTGGAGTTGGAAAACAATATTGCATAGTGCCAGTGTGACTATACCCTAGCAAATTTCTTTTCATATACGGGTTCGTGTCCACAGAGATTACCGTGTTTGTCCTTGGCGCATACTAAGACAAAAGTACTTTCAAAATTCTTGCCCTCCCAATAAATGATTTTGGTAATTAAGAGGAAAATGGTGTGAAGATGGCAACACTGGAAAAATATCTAATAATTGTGGCTAAACGTTTTCCAGCTATGTAGCAGTTAATAAGGCTACAGACTATCTACCTTTTTGTGCAGTTTAATTAAATTCAGTTATTTAATACAAGCTATGTATTTTATAAGAAAGAAACAACACATTTTGGAGCAGCCGAAAGCGCAATTTACATCGATGCCGAATCGAACAGATTACATGATAACAAATGTGTAAGTGAACTATTTAAGTGTTTAGGTGTTGGAAAAAACTGTTTGTAAGTGTTTGGATTATGATTGTAGATATTTATTTTGTATAGATATGTGTTTACTGAAGTATATATATGCGCGCGCGAGAGCGTGTGTATTTGTGTATATGCATCAGACGGAACGAGAATTTTAGTAATCCTATGCTGTTTTGTATTAGCTGTGATGATGTGATTTCTGAATCTATATAAATTACTAGCACTTCTAAAACTGGTATTGTGAAAGAGAAGGGTATATAGTCTTAACTTGATCATATAAAATTAATCAAAACATAAACAATAATCTTCATAATTGAATTCTAGCAGCTCTGATGGGAGAAAATAGCTGTATTTAAAATATTTAATTTCTTCCCATAGAAATTTTATAGGCGAATAGTTTATCTACTATCACTCAGCTTGAGAGCGTGTCCTTTACATTATTATCGCCTTGACTCCCCCTTAATTATTCGTTAACTTTGCATCAGAGGAAAATAGATTTTTGTTCTAGAATTTGCCACTATCACTCGTAATAGTGATATCCGTGGGCGCGAATTTTCGTTGCAGAAACAGATGTTGTAAATTACGTTTGTCTGCTATAAATAATGTTACACTTCTGTCTGTTCTAACAGGTATACGAAGGAAAACATAGCCCGAATAAGTGTGGGTTACCTTATGGTTTAGCTGCAGGGAATGCCATTAAATAGATGCTATAAAGCTATGAAGGCGGATAATTTACTGGGAAGGATTATTTCTTCGTAGATCTGTCCTAGAAAAGTACACCACACGTAATTAGACATGGTTGCTTAAGTAAACATCAAAACTAAAGAAAGTTCAAATTGATGTCTTCTGAATGGAGTTCGTGTTAAAGAGCAACTGTTGCAACTGTGTATGGAAGAAATTTTTTTGTACAGTTCTTTTCTCTTTAACACACCCTCAGTTTGACTACTACGACCCTAAACAGAAATATAAAGAAGGATCAGAAACAACAGTAACAACAAGACCCTAGGAAAAGGCCTGCATTTGGAATGTGTTAGTGAAATATATATTGTTTTGTTTTAGGTAAAACATCTTGATACGTTGAATTGGTTCTGCTGCATGCAATGAGACTTCATTGTTATCTTTCCACTAAAGAGCTTACACTATATCCACATTTAAGAGTAAATAGAACAAAACGCTAATTTTATTTCTTCATAAAGCGGAGTAACTTTCATCCATTTCGTGTTTCCACTTTTTACAGTGTAGGAGTTCTATGTGTAATGATGGAAAACAAAATATTTGGTTGTTACCATTGGGAATAAAACTTTGGTAATTCTTTTGTCTATATATGTTACGTAATCGTCATCTATTTAAGTATTCACAGAGTCCATATCGTTGTAGGAAGGAATAAGGTAATTGAATATACTTAGCCATGTCAGAGTTTGATTTGATTTCAGATTTCTGATTTTCAGTCGGACTGTCTTTTTCTGATAGGATTCAGGAACGAACAGATAGTGATTTACAGGAGTGAGTAAATGCCAGAAGTTTGACGTCTTCATGTACAGTATTTTAATTTTATGTCGAAGTGGAACTGTCTTTGAGGCTTTTCTTAAAGTATCTAGTTAACGTTCTTAGATAGTCCAAGTTTCGTTGAATTCTGAATTATTCAAATGTACAAAATGTAAAAGAATCCATCACATAGGTGACGAAAGAAAAAATCTAATCTGCTTGATCCGATAGTGAATATGTAACTTCACGTTATTCCGCTTCTTCAATAGCGAATCCAAAACCCCTCTTCTGTGTTATTTTCAGAAGATTAATTCACTTTAAATTACGAAATTTTGATTGCTTACAAAATTCATTAATTGCTTTCTATTTAAGAATCTCGTTGCATAAAGCGGTTCTAGGAAAATACCAACTATAAGTGTAAGATTATTGCAAATAAGTGCATCACGATTTCCTTATCTGTTCCGTAATTGAATTTCGCTTGTATCGGTTTGCAAATATTAAAATGCATTTGATTTGTAAGTAATGAAACTCGCTTGGATGAAAGCATCTTCCATTACCAGTTTCATATGTTTGTAATTTTTTATGGACAAAAACACCAAAGCAGTGTTACAATGCTATAAAGGTCATTGTACTATATAAAATAAAGTGACGAAACAAAAACTGCGGTTGCTTTCCAGTTTATTTTTAACAGCAGTATTTCGATTAACTAAGTTTTGATTATCAACCTGGCACACCAGACTTCTTGTTGTCGTAGTCACCTAAAGGGAGTCGCCGAGACTCGAGGGCTGGATATTGAGGCACGAAGTGTGCTTGGTACGATGACTCATGGGGATTTCCATGTAATCAATACAGAAGGGGGAAATTGTGAAGGTAAATCAGATGTTTGTGGTTACACCCTATTTCTAATATTTCTGTTGACTTTAGTGATTACTTTTACCGTTCTTTTTATATAGTTTAATAATTTACGTAATTACCTTAGCTTGTGATCGTGATATGTAATCTAGGATAAGGGAAAGGCCTTCTTGATCGATCTCGCGATCCGTCGCAAATATATTGAAATGACGGAGGAAGTCTGAAAAGATGTATTGAAAGAAAACCACAGGAAGTGAGACTACTAAAGGGGATGTAGCAAGACGGCTTGTTTGTAGAACGTTTCAATTAAATTTTTGGCATTAGTAATAAGGAGTCCTCTCGAATAGGGAATGTATTTTTTCCAGTAGAATATGTTTCCTACAATATAAGATATCATGTTAATATACTGTCAACTCTCAGAGGCGTAATTTTTCCGACGAGAAGAGATAGTGAACGTACTTTTTTCTTGCAAAAGTATACAAGAAATGAAACAGCCTATTTGCGTACACAGTGGCTCCAGAAAGTATTCGTTTAAAAAATTTAATGCTTACGTCAATATACTTAGCAGAAAATTCAAAATAAATTAAACAATATATAAGATTGTGTATTGAGACATATTCAATAAATAAAACATAAAATAACATTTAATTGTTACAATATATTTGACCAAAGAGCGACAGATTGTACGCATAATGCTTCATTTTATTCGAGCTAAATATTCGTACTCAACGCATGAAATTAATTTGTTGGGACTGTGAAATTCGCTAGTAGCTCGTAGAGGTTTTGAAATTTTATAGTGAAAGTAGCGGAAGAGTTAATAATAGCATTTGGAATTGATGTCAGATTTCTATAACGTTATATAGGACGCTATTTATTTAAGTTTGGTTAGTATTGCAAAACATTCAGTTATCATGCAGCATCCGTGTGCGCGCCAAACTATTTTAGGTCGGCATAACACTAGGTCAACAGTTTCTACCAAGGCTGAGAAAAATCCAGATCGTCTACGGACTATGGGGGTCCGAAAAAATATGAAGAGGTTCATAGTGATAGCATAGTCCACAATGTTCGACTAGACTGCTTTCTGTATTTCTAGGCATTAGTAATAAGGAACGACGTGCATGTAGGAAAATTATTTATAGCCTCATACGTCTTTATAAATATCAGACTTATTCTCTTCAGAACTGCCTTTTGTTTTTGAATTTGAATTTATTTTAAGGCCATTAGGCAACTATGGCTCAGGCCGTATGGATGACGATGGGATGAATTGGCGGAATGAGGAAAGTGGGAGGAAACGAGAGCACCCCGAGAAAAACCACCCACACGGTGTTTTTGTCCAACACAAAGCCCACATGGCATGAGCACGGATCGATCCGACGACCTCTAGCACCAGAGGTGAGTGCTGTACCAACTGAGCCACCATGGCCTCCTGCTTTTTGTTGTTTGAAGTGCAAAAATGTTATGCGATGGTTGATTGAAAAGTAAAGTCGTACATTTTATAGTTACCAATAAACAACAATGGGACTAATGCGCTGCAAGCACATGTTTCGTGATAACTCTTCTTTTGCTTCAGCTTCCTAGCGCCAGTTGTATGAACAGATTCTTTAGCTATATCATTTGAAATGAAGGCATGTTGTGAGGATTTGTTGGTATGATTTAAGGCTGAATTCTTCAATTTTTTTTCAGGCCTTTTTTTTACGTCGATTATTCACATCTGAGTGCAGGTAAATAGAAAACAACTTTTCGTGAACTAAAGTTCGTTTCGCACTGTAATAATAAATACCAATGGCCTGAAGAAATGTGTTAATGCTCAATAGTAACTTCAAAACTGTCCGGACACTTTCTGGACATTGTTTTGTCCCAAAAGTGTAGGCCTATTATCATACTTTCGAAGTTACTGCTAACATTTCTTTAAATGCTAGTGGTATTAATTATTGAAGTACGAAACAAACTTTACTACATCAAAGTTGTTTTCTGTTTATCTGTACTAAAATTGTGAATAATCGACGTCGAAAGAAAAGGGCGGGAAAACCTATTAGAGCTCTAAGTAGGCGATTGAAGACCCAAGAAGGTCAGTTCTTTAGTGATTGTTTTCAGAACCTTCTGCTGCATTGGGAGGAGTGTGTGGCGAAGAGTAGTAACTATGCAGAAGAGTAAAGGGAGCAAATATTTTTTTTAATTATTAGAAAGCTTTTAATTATGCAATAGTTTCCAAAATTGGATTCATTACGTTGCACCTAACCTCGCACAAGTGAATTAAAAAAATAACCTTCCATAAACTGGTAATTTAAACACACAATATGCGTGTGCGTACTGAAAGGAAGAGGAAAGTAAGCGACGGCGTGTAAATAAACAAATTTTTCTTTTACTCCATGTACCCATTTTTTCACAAATAATTGTAATTAATCATCTTATAGGCCCCTGCACTCTCTGCAGGGGCCTATAAGACTCCCTGCAGAGAGAAAAATTATAAGGTGCTTACGTGTTTGTGTCATGTTAATTTGTGAAGTAGCCTGTGTTCAATCGAAAGCTTATTTTCGTCGCTTGGTGAAAAGGGAGGAACAGAAAATCTCAATGTCTATCAAGTAACAGTGAGTGGATTGGATCAGGCGAAATAGTAATCAATTCGAAAGGAGGAGGTAATCATGCGTATGATAGGCGACTTGGAAATGGATTTGGGAATAGATTTATGCATTATTCAAGTAACTCCTTTCCTTTTCTGCCTATCTGGGTATAAATTATATTTACATAGAAATTGTCAGCGTGCGCTGCTGATCTTTGGCGTAGTATCTACTAGTGGAGAAAATTATAGCATAGAAGGAAAGGCAACTTTGAAAAAGAAAATGTGTTGTGTTCTTTCAAATAATTAACAGTGAGATAGTAAAAGCACACAACGAAACTAACAAATGTATTAATATTTGAATAATGCTTCTGATTGCAGACTGAGTTGATAGTTAAAAATAATGATGAGAAATGAAACATCATCAATACCACCTCTGTTATTTTACGTACAAGAGGGGACAATTGAGGTTGATTTGATACAATAGAATTTAGGGATTAAGATGCAAAATTAGTATAATTTAGTATAGATCTAGCAGGGGCACCCCCGAAAGCCCTCGATCCTCTCTGGGACAAATTTCTAGATACGTCACTGAACTGAAAG
>JAGDQP010041338.1:0-16941 GCA_022664845.1 Lepisma saccharinum | reverse complement strand
TTTCTTTCTCTTTGGCTTTCTCTCGACCTCTATTTCTCTCCCTCTCTCACTTTCACCCAGACTGTTCGAGCGAGCTAAGCAAGAAAGACGGTGAGAAAACAAGGAATCGAACTTTACCTCGATGCGTTGACTCACGATTGTCTTTTCTTGTTTGCTTGCTTTTCTAGCTGTTCCTTAAATACCCTGGTGTTAGTATAAGATCACAGAGATAAGAGTTGAGGTGCACTATTAAACTAGGCACTCGTGTATCTATGTAATAAAACTATCAATTAGTTAACTGGAACTTATACAAACGATAGTTGTCTAGAGACATTTGAATTTAGCCCCATGGCGTGCTGAAAATCAAATTTTAAAAAGTTGGTTGTATTAAAAGTGAGACGAGGTTCAGCCTGCGAGGGCAAGTTGGTGTTAATTAATTTATTTTCCAGTAGCAGAAGGTTGATTTAACCTTGACATAGTCGTTATTTTTTAGATGTGTTTCTTTTTGATGTGTTATTCAACCGAATGTGGTTGTATCAACATTTCTGCGTGAATAACACAATAAAAAGGCGGACAATTTAAAGGCTTATTTCCACGTCACGTGAACGCGTGTGCTACTACTGGGTTTAATTTGTTAAACTGCAGCCAAAGGTATATGTGTTTTGTGTTGTTACTTAACAAAATTCTTTAATGTAAAGAGTTTGGCATTATATTAAGTATACATTGCAATAAGACATAAAAATTACACAACATGCGTTTGATTCACAGTGTTCCGTCTTTAATATTCAGTCTTTTTCATGTGAACTTTTGCTTACCCTCAGAGGTGGTCACTTTGGGCACTAAAATATTTTTAAGTGTAACTTTTTTATGTGTCGTATCAAGTTAATTTTTTTCTCTTTAAACCATTTTTATATACTTTACAATGATGTTAATGGTAGGTCTAAATCCATGTGGGGAATAGAGGAATTTAAATCCTATATAGATATGCTCGAAATAACCCCTTTTCGGACCTCATGTGTGTAGTATTATGTGTGTAGAGATACCACTGGATTCACGAAAATTAAGAGCAGATCTTCCCCCTTTTCTTTGATGGCTAAATCATGAAAATCGGTTAATATATAACAGAATTATAATTTCATTTTATGTTCTGTACAAACTTTAAGTTACAATTGAATTGAAAATAAAGGCTCCCTGACAGAAAAGTCGCTGTATCGGTCTACATGTCTTCAGATGTCAAATAAGAAGTTTAGACCTTTGTGAAAAAGGTTTCCGGTTTTTAAGAAAGAAAAATCAATGCAGAGCATTTGCAACATATTGCAGCAACTTTGTAATAATTTCCTCCTGTTCATGAAATAATCAAATAAACCGAACAATATCCTTTATATCTCCAAATTCAGAAAATGAAAAGAAAACTTGAGAAATTACAATACTGTACATTTTGAATGAAACAGAAATTCGATACAAATTTAGTATATTCTTTCTTTTTAACTGCTGAAATTTAAGATATATGAAAAATAGTGATACACATAATCCAAAGAACACTAAATGAAAAATAGAGATACACATAATCCAGAAAATAGATGCCCGCATGTAGAATGTTTCAGCAATATACATCATTCTACATCAATGTAGAGAAAGAATCATAGAAAGCTTCACAGAACTGTTAGGTCTGCAGTTAGTTTAGCGGTATACCTGGATATTTAAAAGTTATCACAGCTCCAAATACCTATTTTCTCTATTGACTTTGAAACATGGCATACGATAATAACATTAGGTTTCAACCAATCTACACAGAATATACCGGTATGGTATACCAATGGAGGACAAAAAATCATAAAAAATTTCACAGAAATGATAGCCCTACATTTAGTGTAGGGGTATGGTTGAATGTTTAAAAGTTATGGTGGTGCAAGATACGTATTTGCTCTACTGAATTTGAAAAACATTATCCAGCCCAAACACAAAAAGATTATTATAATCATATCAAATGTTAAGAATGCAAGATAGTACCGGTATTACAAAACAAGAAATAACCGCTTTACGGTAGCAATCTAGTAATACTTTACCAATTAAGACTGTTCAATATTCTCAAAGTTTACTTTAAAGCAACCTGTACAATCTCTTATATCAATTGCAGGTGGTAGTCAAGTCATTGCATTGTTTCCAACACAAATTTCACTTTTTCAAGTTCTTCTGACCAGTAAAATGTTGATATCACTGCTCAACTATTCTTTTCTGACCGAACCGCCGGAGGTCAATGGTAAAGCGTTGGCCTAGCATTCGGAAGGTCCTGGATTCGATACCGGCGGCCGACCATCCTGACTGAGTTTTTTTTTCAGGGATTTTCCTCAGTCACACCAGGCAAATGCCGGGATGGTACCTCAAATCCTTTCCCCTCCTCTATCCCGGCCCGAGTTTTAGATGCTGAAAGGGAATTAATAAAATTCAATTCAAACTATTCTTTATTGAAACCAAGCTAGTTTCACACGCACAACTTAAAGGACGGTCTGACGGCTTACTGATACAATCCCACGTAACATTTATCTTCTTTTTAGAGATAGGCACACAACAAGCTATTCACCACTTGATGCAGGAGTAACAGTTTCTCATTCTATTTCAAGTGCAATGTCTTCACGGGGTACGTATGGTGCTTTAGGGTGAAATATCATGTAGCATCATGGACACATCACATCCCCCCACTCGTCCTCCTCAGAGCTATGGAAGTCGCAGCTATTAATCTCACAAGAGCGTTTTACATTTCAGTATGCTCTAACTAATGACGAGAAAGTATAGTAATACCAAAAGTAACCACAAATTAACAAAGAAAAAGGGCTCTAGTGAAATCATGATAAATGAGCCAAACAATTATGTACAGGGCCAATCTCTAGCATGTTCCACCAAAACACAGTGATTCCTGGTTTTGCGTTACAGGGTAACACGGGTTTTCTAATATTGAAAACCATTTCTTGACAGAAAAAACGCACTTGAGAAAATTTTTCTTATTTTACTTATTTGAAATCATGTGAACAAACAACAAATACCAGCAGTAAGTGAATTCTATACCGTATTGGTACGAAAAAACAGACTTGTATTGTTCACTGAACAACTAGTAAAACTTGTCAAATATTGATGTGTTAGTTTTACCCAAATAACCCCGTTCACAATGCAACCCCTGCTAACGGTAACTTATTCTAAAAGCAAATTACAACATTTATGCAACACAAGAATTTGCAGTAGAAAGCGATCAACAACAGGTCAGCGTATAAAGTGATACAGTACATTTTTATGGTTACACCATAGCAATGCAGTAACATTATTTTCGTTAACAATTCGAACGAGAAGACAAAAACATAGTCACAAGCAAGGGGTATGACATTTGTTGGGATACAAAAGGCGTTAACGATAATGTTAACCTACATAGTTCGTGGAAAAATGTTTTAAAATTGTAATGATCAATTACCCCCGCTTCCGCACGAAAAAAAAAATGTCTCCGTGTAATTTTGTATGTCAATCCTTTGTTGATCACGTTCAATTTAAAATTCTTTATAAAAAAATATTCTCATTTGTTATTGGATACACACTCAAAATGGTCTAAATAATATAGATAATATGATGTGCAATAAAACATATACATTGTGTTTGTATAATTGTTATGGTGCATTACTACAAAATCGTTCTCAAGTTAAGGATTATCTGACAGCATCCAAAAGAGAATTTAGTATTATTTTGATTTTACATATGAATTCTATATACCGGTTGAATAACGGTTCAGTATCGATCAATATACCAATGATAATTTTTAAATAACGGTCTTTGATTGGAAATTGTGTTCGACGAGCCCACGGTGTAGAATTATACTGAAAGGAGGGAGTTGCAGCCATGCCGTGCTATTGAAACCTGAGCTTTGTGTTGTTGCTGGAGCGGCACCACTTAGTTCCAGTGGTGCGCTTCTATTAAGATCTGAACTTTACGTTGTTGCTGGTGCAGCACCACTTAGTTCCAGTGGTACGCTGCTATTAAGATCTGAACTTTATGTTGTTGCTAATGCAGCACCACTTAGTTCCAGTGGTACGCTGCTATTAAGATCTGAACTGTGTGTTGTTGCTCGAGCGGCACCTTTTAGTTGCAGTGATGCGCTGCTATTAAAATCTGAACTTTGTGTTGTTGCTGGAGCAGTACCACGTTTCTTGTACTTTATAGCTAATTTTGTACTGAGTGCATCTTTCTAACATTTCCTACTGATAGTTTAACATACTTCGTGTAAACATCTATCACTTATTTTAAGGCAAAAGTGTTATAACAAATGGATTTGATATAAAATTTGTATACAAAGTAGAAGTAACATTGTTGCTTCTTGCTCCAGCAGAAGCACAGAATTTCAGATTTTCATGGCAGCGCCTAGTTGCAGCACTATAATCGCTGCAACACTTTCACATCGTGAGTTGGCCTACGACATATTCAAAGAAGAAAGTATTTTTCAAAAACGATATTTATAAAATTTCTATGCGAATTCAAAACAAATGATAAATTTAATTTGAAGAAGTGTCACTAAGTATCTAACTTTGACAGGAGTTCGTTATATGTATGACGAAACATTAAATTTGAAACCTGAAGAATTTGGCTACATATTTACATAACATGAAGAAATTGTTAGCAATACATTTTAGAAATTGTTAGTAATTGTTAGCAAGTTGTAAGGTCAAATTCAGTTGAGTATAGTTCACATTCCTTAGAACATCTCATGAAACAATTGAAAGGTAAGCAGATTGACTACCTGCGGGTAAGAGGGCTGCAGCTTACATTTTTCTCTAAGTCCATGGCGAAAAATGGTACGTGTGATAATGATAGTCTGTATTAAGTTATTGTTGGCAAAAATGATCCATTTCTGTTCTCTATTAATTACCGTTACTCGATGGAAATAATTCCTATCTCGTGTACAACCCTGTTGAACAGAAACATGACTTTGAGGAGAAATACGGGTTCGCAAATTGTCAATTTGTATCTCCAATCGTGCAAACAAAGCGATAAATCCTGCTGAAAGTTGTCCCTACTAGGTAATATCGCTTTCTTTCAATAAACGTAAAATTAAATAATTATCTTTGTTGATGTTTTACTTGACAACGACAGGGGTTGAGTTTCCATAACCCAGTCAGTGATTTAGCTCGGATGGGGGAAAAACGAAGATTATATTCTATCCTGGTTGGAAGGCTCGATGGAAAGAGGCCATTGGGAAGACCGAGACGTCGTTGGGAGGACAATATTAGAAGAGATCTTGGAGAAGTAGGTGTTCGTGATGAAAACTGGTTTGATACTGCCCAGTATAGAATCCAATGGCGAACGTTTGTTACTGCGGCGATGAACTTGCGAGTTCCATAAGCCATAGAGTTAGTTAGTTAGTCTGATTTAGACAGAGTTTGCCACTTGCCACACTTTCAACTAACTTGGAGTTGGATTATGAGTCATCATCTGCCTCGAATGCATATAAACCAAACATACACACTTCGTTTCTAACATTGCTCAATTAAATTAATTTTTGAATAAATTTCGCATATCTTTCCGGATTAAGAATAGATAACATTTGTATATATTATGTGATCCATTATTTTGAGTGTTATCTGCAGAAAAATCGGGATTTTTTTGTCTAACTGAATCAGGCACACACAATTGTTTTATCGTATACAGATTTACGACGCCTAAAACAAAAATGGATCGGGACTGAAATTTATATTAGCGAAACAAACGTAATAATTCTACTTTGTCCATTCTAAATAGGTTGGAAGGCGGATAGATGGCGCGAGGAACAGATGGCGCATCACGTGCTTAGTGAAGAAGAAATAGTCCGTTGGCGCCAATATCTCCCAGTTCAAAGGAAGACATAAGAGGAGAAATAAGTAGAGTTGGTTCCCGGTAGAAACGAAATTGAAAATAGAGCACTACTTTAAACTTGTAAGGCATATCAATTAAGTGAAATATTTTTGTCCCCACTATTTTGTAGATCTTATGTAGGCATCAATTAAGACAGTTTCACAGGCATATTCGAGAAGCTTGTCATCTACATATCCGTAGTTGTTCCCAACATTTAAGGCAGTGCTGCCATCTTGTTAGGTATCAGAAAAAATATTCATCTCAACGCAATGGGGTAAGATGGCGTGAAACAGGGTGGAAAAAATTGGTCATTTTTTATTTTTATATTAACTGTTTACAAGTTCAGCAAAACAGAATCTCAGTAAGCCGTAATATTATCCAGTAAAAGTTAAAAAGGAGAGATTACTAAGCCATCTTCCAACACCACAAGCCAGTACATCTAATGATATTACTGAACCACCAAACCATCCTCTAATACAACAACCCAGTACATCTAGTGGTACTACATGAGAAAATAATCTCAAAACGATTTATTGAACTCATTTATACCGATTCCTACTTCACTAATACCAAAAGTATTGGAAAGATGGCTAAAAGACTATTATATCATCCGAAATACTGGATTGAAAACTAAAAAAAGTATGCGGAAAGAAACTTCAAGGTTCCAAGCGGATAGCGTACTTGCTCTTTATCATATCGCCATCTGCTGCTTTGCTTGTGTTTTCGACAGTGACGATTCCATGATTTACATTAAGAATGAAGGTATTACGGGTCTAGAACTCTATGAAAATACAACGTCTGTAGAAGACTCGACAAAATGTAACAAATACACAAAATGGTTCAGTAAAAGTTGTTCAGCTTATCCAGACAAGCGCTCTACATGTGAAAGGGAGAGTATGAGGTGATTACGTACCGTTAAGTAGAAGCTCTGAGAAATTGTTGTTTTTAACTTACTCTCCCACTGCGTCATCAGTCCCATCGGGGTGGGGCAGATGGCTAAACACAACATTTTTTTACTACATAGTGGTCCAGAACCTAGCCATTGTATGTTTACGTTTTTCCTAATGGATTGAAATTTCATGTAATCTATTTTTTTTAAGTAAATAAAAACATTGAAAGATACGTAGTTTTCTTTCGTTGACTTAAAAGGTGCGCCATCTGTCTCCCCTTTACCCTAAATCATTATTGAACCCGGTTGTTAGAATAAACTAAACTTCATAGTGTTCAAAAATACAAAGAGAATGGGATGGCTGCCATGGCCGAGACTCGAAACCGGATCTTCCAATTGTTAGCCGGGTATTATATATTCAACTACCACTGTTGCTGGGAGAATGTATGACCGGCATCTGGCAGATCCAACTTCAAGTCCCGACCACAACAACAACCATTCTTGCCGCGTATTTTTCAACAGTTACAATACACAAAATCTATGTGTATAGACAATACTTTACAACACCTAAACTTACATACTTGAAAATGGAGGATCCACGATCATCGCTGTCAATAATTTTTGAAAGGTTGCAGTGAATTCTGAAATTTATTCTTTAATTGACGAATGTGATATTTACTTGTGATAACTTAAAATAACTGTTTCCATTCTTTGTATTCGTTCGTTCCAAGTATTTCAGAATTGTTTTACAACACAAACTGGTAGCAAACCTTATCGAACAAATGCAAATCAATAAATAAATTACAATAATGAAAGAAAGTTTCAGTAGTCAACACGTGAAGAGTTTCGGTACTTCTAAAAATTTAAACAAATAATCATTCTTAATAACTTATTCACATTTTGATTATTAACAATCCATTTTGTTTACACCAATCAAATATATGTTTCAATTAAAATTAGCAGTAATTAATTTGCGCAAAATGAAACAATGCATTTAAATAAGTTTCCTTTACATAATTCAACATATATTGAGATAATTGTATAATGTGTAATTCACATGACTTATGCATAAAACATGATGAAGTCAATTTGGATAGTTCTTGGCTGCGTATGTTAACGTACAACGTCAAGCATGCAGTTATAATAATTCGCAGGTTAATAACAAGAATCAATGTGTGGAATTAGACTGCAATGGCATATTTGAAAACTAGGATATCATTTGAGCATTCCTGAAATTGAAGAAAACTGAAAAAGATTTTGCTGACTTCTTACCTGGAATGAATTTTATTTCTGAGATTTAAATTATAAATAATGTGTTTTTTACTGTGATCATAGCCTATAATATTAAAGACTAAGAAGAATCCAGAGATACTAATATCTCATGTTTTCTATTTTTTTTTAAGTACTACGTTTTACAGTTGAGCTACTCATTTTCTTTATAGTGTTTTGTTGACTACAATCGCATTTGATGACAATAGCTTTCATAAATACCTGCTGCTTAGAACCGAAAGTTTCATGTTTATTGTCATTTGTCACTGTTTACTGAACTTCTTGTTTAGGTAAACTACTTACATGTTTTGAGGGCCACGGTGGCTCAGTTGGTAGAGTACTCACCTCTGCGTTTGGGTTCGTCGGTTCAAATCGTTTTCGTGCCATGTGGGCTTTGTGATGGACAAACACCGCGTGCGTGGGTTTTCTCGGGGTGCTCCCGTTTCCTCCCACTTTCTTCATTCCACCAATTCATACCATCATCATCCATACGGCCTGAGCCATAGTTGCCTAAAGGCCTATTTTTAAAAAAACTTACATGTTCTGAATTTGATTATATTGATTTGTTTGTCACAAAGTTCTAATACATCTGGTTCAATATATGGTTCAAACTGAACATATTTCTGACATTATTACGGATAATAACCATATCGAATAATTCGTTCTGTTCTTTATTTGGCAAAAGCCGACGATCTTTTCCCTAGCTTTCCTGCTAATATCCTTTTTCCTCCTAACATTGTCAAGGGATGTTAGCAGGAAAATTAATAAAGAACACAACGCATACCTTGAAAGAGTTTTATTACATGTAAAATAAGCCAAATATTTGTCGTTTCTCAAAACATGAAAAAGCACATTTCTGTTGATGAATTTACTTAATATATATCCGAACTATCTATGCAAAATTTATGTTTATCTACTCTTCTAAGAATTTCTCAAATTTACTGAAAATATAAAATATAATTATTTCTAATTTCCACAGTTTAACTACTGTGGAAATTAGAAATAATTATATTTTATACTAACTCAAACGGTTTCATTAAACTGACAAAAAGGTTTCTATTAATGAGATGTTGATGGTGAATTGTATATGTATAATATCTGATAGAGTCAGGAAAAGCTAGTGTGAAGTTAATTGTATACTATGTTTTTATTATAGAGGAAGATTTTTAAACATTTTGGTTTACTATCACACTTTTCTTTCATTTTTAACTGGTAGCATTTCGTATCAAATTATGTAGTAGCTTGTAGTCAAGATATTGCCAAACTCTTTTTCACTTGGAAAAGTAACAGTCTTTACACAAGGGAGGAAATATATTAAGTACTACGATTTTGCATTCGCTAGTCTTCATCTGTAGTGTAAATGCTTTAATCCATACGTGAAAAAAAAACCTTATATAAAGAAGTTCTTTGGTTATATGAAACAAGTGAGGCCTTGATAATAACAAAAAAGTAATATTGTTATTACTTGCTGGAATTTTAAAATGTTCTCTTTCTGTAAACAACTTGTTGATGTATTTTTTTATGTTTTCCACTTCGAACTTTACTGAAGATTTTTATTACCTAACAAAAGTGTTAATGTTGTATGGGTCCTATTATCCCGAGATTGATTTTCATAACAGGATATATGTTTGTTCTCTAGATAGGTGTAATGTAGAGTCCCAATTTCGACTGATTTACTGTTTCCGCTACATTGTCTATGCCAGCAAAAATAACACATGAAAGTAACTTCTTGTAAAACAAGAGCTATATAACCTTGATTGGGATCAATTTCTTTTCGCTTTGCGTAAAATAGCTTATTTGTTAGGTCATAGAGCCTGTCAAACTCTGATCTTTTAGTAGCTCTTGTGTTTTTTCTTTTGCATAGAAAATTTGAACAGGTTATGCAGTGTTACGTCTCACACTATATTACTCAAGGAATTTTTAAACATTGCGATCGATCAGTATTAAAAATGTGATTTCGTGAGGAAACTTTGCGTGTGAAAGTTCAAATAAATGTGTAGTTACTCTTCTAATTCGTAAATTCAAATTGCTATATTATGTTTTGGATTTACATAAGCTGCTACAATGCTGGATATTTTTAAAAAGCTGATCTAACTTATGTAGAGTTTAATTCTATTTTAACTTATAAAACGCAAATATTTATTCAACATTTTCTTACGAGCACATACATTGCAAAATACGTATTATATAAAGGTGATACCCAGAAACGATATCGTTGTATCAATAACGAATAGGGAAATTGTTTCGTTAAGGAAAAGACTTAATTTAATCTTAAAGTTCTGAATGAAAATTACCTTTAACTTTGCGTACGTACAGTTGAAAAAGTACAGTTACGATTTCTGGGGATTTCGTGCCATTGTTATACTGAATATGTGTTCTCATCAAGTAGATTAAGCAGAGTATGAGATATAGATTTTATCTGATTTTTCCTTAGTCACACCAGAAAAATGTTGGGATTTAGTGTATTCAACTAAATCCTTCATTTCTCGCTTTGTGATAAGAAAACATTGGTTTAGAAGCAAATGAGGAAACAGACTTAGATATAAAATTGCTCATAAAATTGCCTTCCCGAATATTTTTCTGGTTTCCTTGTAGCTTTGAACATTAATTATTCTATAAAGAATATTCTAGTAATATTTTTATACCCAATATTAATTTACGAAATAATGAAAATATAAATTTATTGAACATTTTCTGATAGGATGACTTCACACTAAAAACCAGAATGTTAATGGACATTTTCCTGTCATCGTGGTAAGGGTTCGAAAAAGCAGAGTGGGTATATAGGGAAATTGAATTTATTTCTTTGTAATCTGATTCTTATGCTTCTTTAGTCCTAATCTCCTTTGTTCACATTTCTTCCGCAGAAGAAAGAGATAATGAAGGAAGGTAACTTTGTTGATGTAGAGATGCGCGACAGTGTGTAAGCTCTGGACACGGATGGTCTTACATTTAACCAGCCATCCTTCCGCATATTAGGCGCTCGGCTAATAATAAGGAGAGCAAGAAAGATGAGAGGCGGTACTGGTCTCTGTTGGATAATTGGATAACGTGTTCGGGTGTGGGTTACGTCCCAGCTAACGAGCTTCTTTGTCCAAGCTTGAGGAAGCACTGATGAGCTGGTCTAGGAGAGAGGACTCCCTCGAGACTCCCAGCATCTTCTCTGTACCAGTTCGCCCTCCTCGAGGACGAGAGTGTACTTGGGCGACAGCAGCAGCTGCTACAATGCTGGATTTTTTTTCTTAACACTTTGTCTCGTTCTAATTCTTTTGAAACTTTTCCTGAGCAAAGGAGGAAATATAATCTTGGTACCAAGTGCTCCACTGAAAGCATGGTTCTGCTTTTCTTTCTACATTTTCTTGAAATACGAAGAATTTGAGATACTGTCTTTTCACATTTCTTGATATTGCGTCATTCTCCAGAATCAGGGTTTTAGGGTA
This sequence comes from Lepisma saccharinum, assembly GCA_022664845.1. Lineage (NCBI taxonomy): Eukaryota > Metazoa > Arthropoda > Insecta > Zygentoma > Lepismatidae > Lepisma > Lepisma saccharinum. Next base: position 5,499 of record JAGDQP010041338.1, on the reverse strand, counting down.
TCATTCAGTTTCATTGATTGATTGAATTTGTACTACCATCCTAAATAAGCTGGTGAGCTTGTTAGGACGGTACTTATAATTCTTGGTAAAGTGGGTTCCAAACCACTTCGTTCAATGAACACTGGCGGGATTTAAATCCGTGACCACGAGCACAGGAAACGAGCGCGCTAACCTCTCAGTCACCCTGAGTTCAATTCAGTTTCATGTTTTACATTTTGTGTGTGTGTAAAGACGTCCAATATCATTGTATATAGAGTATGAATGTGCGTACTTTAATCAATAACAATGCTCGAAATGAAGCTAGTGTGTCTTTACAGCAATATTTCTTCATTATCTACGTAAAATGTATTGAACATAGCTGAACACAACGAATGGATTTAATCTGAATTTCCGTTCATATCAATTTCGGGAAGCGTAAAGTGTCAGCACTCAAGGACAATGTTGCTGCAAAGAAACACGTTTCCATAGAAACTGTATTAAGAAGACAATATATCTTGCTTCAATAATTTTCCCTTTCTTCGTCAACATACCCGGCTTTTATTTGCAGTGTCAGACCTACAGTTGTAAAATATAGAAAGAGGGTGAAAATGGGTAATCAAAGGCTCGATGTAGTAAATTTCATCTGAAAAACCAAGAAGTTTATTGTTCTTGCTGACATTGGAAAGTACAAAGTAAATATATGTTATCAAGACCACTATAAGAAGGAAATTCATCATTGTAGCTATGTGGCAAGCTGTATAAATACATATTGATGATTTACCTTCCCAGGTCGGTCGGTAAATGTAAATAGTCAATGGGCCCGCAGGGTCCCAAAGACTGGACTTCTGGCCATTTAGGCCACTTTCGTCCTGGGAAATAATTTTCTGTGTGTAAAAATCTGTATAAATTTAGAATATTGAATCAGACCTGCACATAGGTCAACAGCCACACACCCCGCCAAACACCAGAAAATCCACCAAATGCAAGCATTCTTCCTAAAGATAGCAAATGTTCTTATATATGTGAACTGGAAGTGGACAAAATATCTTCTTTGTAATTAGTAATGAATTTGTTTGGCGAATTGCACAGATTAATTATTTATGAATTAGACCGATATATAGATGTTAGCTGTAAAAGTATCAACCAATTTTAAATAATTGATTGAGAGTTTAAAGGATTAAAAGGTGAGAGATGGGGTATTTTGTGAGAAAATTATAATACTGTATTCTTTTGTTTATAACATATTAATTTGGTGTTCATACTTGATGCACTTTTTGATCACTTCTTCATTTCATGTAGGGGCTAAGTGTACAGCCCGCTGTGCGAAATTACAACGTTCCCTTTATTTGAGTTGTGATGACTTTTGTTAAATGCTATAATTTTGTGTGTTGGCTTCTGCGTCGTCAGAATTTTTGTTTACTTTTTTATTTTTTGTAAAGTGCTCATTGGGAAGTAACATTTATAAATGCATTTCAAATTTTACTATCATATGAACACATACTATAAGTGCAGCTTTGTGTGGACAATTTCATATTTGCGTCAGCGTATCAAACACGAACAATGGGGCGTAAAATTTGAAAGGTATGGAATACAAACGAGCGGAATCAGAAAGAACAGTGTACAACGATTGAATTGTTTATTAGATGGAGCCGCATAATGTCTAGTTCATACAGAGACTATATTTTGATCCCAGCAATGAGGTTAACTCGAATTCTTTATTTCTCAGGAAAGAGATGTATCAAAATACGTTAAAAAAAATCTCTTTACTACAAGAGTCCAAGAGTCGCTCAGAAATTATTACATGTTTTAGAAGTAAAAAGTAACCAATACGAATTTCTGAATAAAACTGCATGTCTTTGGCTGGCTTTTTTGCCGTGTAACAAGATCCTAGATTTTCTTGTCGTAAAACTCTGCCGCTAGTCAATTCAAAGAAGAAGTGAAATTTCCATGGGTTATGGTGCAAGAAACGTGTGGACAGTTTTCACCAAATTCTTGAACTGTGCGACTCCAATCCCTTGGTCAATTCATCGACGGAATGCAGATAACGATTCTCAATGGCATCTGTCGTCCAGTTATTTCGTTATCATACCTGGTTTCTTTTTCACCCTTTCCGCATGCGTGATTTACCAGGTAAAGCAAACAGTAATTAGAATCGATTCAGGTTTTTTTTTTTACAGAACATGCAGCACAGCTTATTCTGTTTGTTTTTTTCCTCTATCAAGAAAATTCTTCTCGCGCTTTTCTGTATTCTTGTTTCTACTTATTTCTTCTCTTATACACACACCGATACGCAGTAAACGTCTTCGCTAAGATAGAAATCGTAGCATCCACACCCATGACAGAATCTGTAGTTGCATGCATGCATGCGGAGGTCGCTAGTAGAAGTTGGAGAGCGATTACACTTCAGGGTGGAACTATTCGGCGGCCATGACTTCCCAAACTTTCTGTTTCTGTTTCCAATTTTATATTAATCTTTCGACACCTTTGTCGCATTGCTGATTTACTCATGACGTCGAGTGAATTAATTTGTGAGAGAAATTCTTAAATGGTTTCATTTTTGTATTCAGTAATAATCACGTATCTCACTTCACATGATATGCTATTTGTCTTTTATGGAACACTTCATACACATGCAAAAGCTCGCCAAATTTTCTTCGGAGCCTATGGATACCTCTGTCGGGCTCTCATTAAGAAGTGTCACAGATTTACTATGGCAACAAGTTGGGAAATTTTTCTGGGAAGATAAAATTAATTCTGAATGCTGTTTGTATCAACCATATACAATTTAACGCTCTTTTTTTAAAAAAAAGTCCCAAATGCTCTTTATCTGACTATGCATCAAAACTTCTCGTTCAAATCACGTCTGTGCATTGTATTAAATGACAAAGGATTCCAGTTTCTAAGTCTCCAAAATATAACTTTCTATATAATTGGGTAAAATTCTGCTTAATTCTAACATTTGCAACTTATGTCTTCATAACTGCTTAGTTCCATGATATGCAATTGATCATACATAAGTTGCCGATGAACTGCATTGACGGATGGGAGCAATATTGCTAAAATGCTTGTTTACTTCTATTCGTGACACACTTTTGTGATTCCTGTCTTTAAACATTCTTATTTGACCGCTTTTACGGTAATGATTAGAGGTTGACTATAACGCTGTTGTGTACCCCGCAATATCGGTGAATATCTGTTATGAAACACCCTGTATATTACGTTATATTTATATGTATTTATAAGTGTTCAGAAAGAAGACGAAATCCAAAAGGATCATAAACTATGAATACAAACTTTAAGGACAGGAAACTCAAAAAGAAAATCTGACGATATCATTTCAGTACTGAGAAGATTCTAGTAATAATCCCTACGCTGTATCAAAACATGTATTACCAGTATATCAACAGAGAGAAGTATCAATACTTAATTTAAAAAGAATGATTAAAACTGTCTTTAATCTCGTATTACAGAAATAACACGAGATTGACAGCAGCATCATTTTCATTCCTAGACATAGGAACATGCTTTCTTAGTATCAAAAGATGTAATAGTTTTATAATTTCAATTTGGATATGTTTTAACCTGGTCCTATTCTCTATATGCTAACTACGGATGACAAATGTATTTCAAGTATGATATCCTGATATCTGCTATGCATGGAAAATCAAAATAGAAATAGTGGATTAAGTCCTGGACTTTTCACTCGACCTCCAGGGCTTCTGATCTCCAATAGACTGACTTTTCCTCTGAGTGAAGCCAAGATGCTCCGTTGCAAAATACTCTTAAAGAGCTTAGAATTTGAATCAGGAGATACACTTAGCCATTGAATCTCAGACTCTGAGTCGGACTTCGTTACTTGAAGGAGGTTATTAGAAAGGGGTTATCCTAAATATAGATGTTATCTTGTCGTAACCTAATTTATTATTTTTATTTATGGCCTTTAGGCATCTAAGGCTCAGGCCGGAATATTGGAGGGGAAAGGACCCGAGAAGGTGTCGGCCAGGGCCTATGTTGAAGGTGACATCCAGGCATTTTCCTGGTGTGAGTGAGGAAAAAACAGGAAAAACCTCAGTCTTGTCATAGCCTAAGTTCATTAAATGGTTTTAAATATGTTTTTATCCACAGATTTTTCATAATGACGGAGGTTTCTCATTATGGGAAGGAGATTGTTTTTTAAACAATATCACTTTACACTTCCGCACGCTTACTGCTATACTCAACTAAAACAGTGACGACACAAGCTGCTTCCCAGTTGGCCGATTCAACTAACATAATATAACACAGTGGTATACACAACGTTGAATCTGCCAAGCCACCCAACAAAACAGTGCATTCTACCGCATGAAGAGAAGTTGAACGCTCCATTTTACACCTTTAGCTAAGTCAGTCATTTCCTTCATGCTGTCTCGTTTGGCTCGCACAAAGAAAATAACCCTCCTTCGCCATTCATTTATGTCCATCTTGCTGCTTATGATGAACAAATAAGTTCTGTACTTTCTCTTTCACACGGGACGACAAATCTTTTTGTCCCTATATATTTTTGGTATAAGGGTAACAGCCTACCTCAATGATAGCAGCCCAATAAAAAACAAGTTGAAGTGGAGCAAAGTGAAGCAGTACGATGACATGCTAGATCCATACGTTTAAATGGTGGCACACATACGTATGAACTATGCAGAGTGAAGAACAGCGAAACAGACAAAAAAATATTTTGCTTTGCTCCGCTCCAACTTGTTTTTTGTTATGTGTTTGCCCTATGGTTAGTGTAAAAGCGACACTCCCTGACACTAGACACAATCTTACTATATCACTAACGCGTTTTTCACGGCGTCAAATTGCAATGTTATTCCTGTAAATTCAAATTCAGAGACCTTGAGGAAGATTCTAATCCATATCAAGGTTTCTGTGAGTGTCATTTTTTATTCTCTACCTTCTTCTTTGTTGTTATAACTTTAGGTAATCACTATAAAAATCAAGTGAATCAAAGAACAAAATAGAAAATCGACATGGACAGAGACCTTAATGTGTACTCAGAAAATTTAAAATCCCAGGGTTGACATTTGTACTAGAAGGATTGCAGTTTTATGCAAGAAAAGACATATATGTGCCTGAAACATAAGAAGATCGTGTTTCTATCTGATGTTTTAAGTTATTGGTTGTCAATAATTTTAAGTATCTAAATTCGAACAAAGATCTTGCGCAAATATAAGAAACTGATTTAGTTTTACCAATACTGCTAAATAATTATTATTCGTTGTAATGTAGAACTCTTGTATGTGTGGATCGAGATCCACGATAACATTGTAGAGGTTACGTGTGTACTTCTCTTAGCATACGTATTCACTCAATTGATACACATCATTGAATGTGAGAATATGATTTAGATCAACTCTTCAAGTAAGCTGTGATGTGTTACGCTACAGAATAAACCAATTCATTTCCCAGCCCAATTCGGCATATATTAACTATCAGTATCAAAACGAAATATATTATGTTTTGATACTCATTGATATCTAAAAA
>JAGDQP010041337.1:0-16941 GCA_022664845.1 Lepisma saccharinum | reverse complement strand
ATAAGATGTTGAAGGCAATATGTACATCAAATGACTGAAAACTTGATAGGAAATTGATTATTGAGTATTTCATGTTTGATACTATTAACTAATGCATATAGTATACACTGTATGGACAAAAAAGTGGTACCATATTGATCATTGATTATTTATCATATTATTATCGTCGACTACTGTATAAATCATAGTTATTACTATAATGTAAGGTAAAATGCTAATTTCTGCAACATTTAATGCACCATAGGCGGTGAGTGTGTACAGAAAAGCCACCTTTAAGAAAATTGAATTAACGCATTCAGCGCATGGTTTAATTTATAAAATCAGTGGAAATTGTTGGATTACTGTATTCAGACATGTAGTTATTGGAATCTAGGAGGAGAGGGCACAGAATGGAGGAAGCTAAGTCTGCGGTTAAACAAAAAAGTATCGGCAATTTTTTTCCGATTATTTCATGGTTAAACTGAAGTATTATAAAGAAATAAAAATGGTCTGATATTTGAGGTATATCAGGCTAATTGTAGGATGGCAACGGACCTAAATTTAAGCAATATAGTATTAGTAAATCTTCAAAAACAGACAGAACTTTTGGAGTTATCCGTTTTGTCCGATTATTCCCCCATTATACTACTATGTAGCGAGACCATTGTTTTGGAATCTTAGTAAGATCGTTGTGGATCTTCATTACTAATGGTGACTTTCCATTATATCTTAAACTGTTCTGTGTATTTTTAGTGACGTGGATATATTGCTATATCTGTCATAAACGAGGTCTTCTCGAGTAGCTAACTTGTTTTCTAGAGCTTTCTTCACTTGAGACAATTGGTTCTCTGCCAAATACCGGAAAGTTTCAAAATTTGACAAGACAGAAATGCAGAATTGAGAAAAAAAGGCTGCTTTGACAAATGTGAGCTCAGCAATAATGTTTGCTCATCAAAGACACATTGAGCTGCAAGATTTGTTAAAACATTAACTACTGGATTACACACCAAGTTTGGAAAACGAAAATGGCTACCTGAAGAAAAGTGTGAAATCTGATCTAATAAATGTCATTGAAACTGAGACTTGTCACAAACCTTTGCAAAACCAAGTACATATCCTGCATGGCATAGCCCTCATTCATTCCATAACAAATTCTGTCTTGTCAAATTTTGAAACTTTACGGAATTTGGCAGAGAACCAATTGTCTCAAGTGGAGAAAGTTCTAGGAAACAAGTCAACTACTCGAGTAGACCTCGTTTATGACAGATACAGCAATGTATCCACCACACTAAAAATGCAGAGAACAGCTTAATATGTAAAGGAAAGTCACCATTAGTAATGAAGATCCACAACGATCTTACAAAGATTCCAAAACAATGGTATCGCTACATTGCATTACCCGAACGCAAAAGAAATCTTATAAAGTACATATCAGACTATTTAATCAAAAATATAAATGTTCCTGCTAGGAAAACACTTTTCATATCAGGAGGATTTGAAGATGAAAAGAATGCTACTCGAAGAATGAGGACCAAACCATTATGGAATGTGCAAACTTAAAAAATAATCATATCGAAGCAGATACAAGAATTTTCTTGCATCCAAAAGATGCAGTGATTCAAAATGAATATGCAGTCACCATAATTGTTCATAGCCCAGACACTGATGTATTTGTATTACGTATATGCTTCTGATATGATTTTAAGGAAATCGGTTGTAATAGTATGTTTTTAGTTGTTAGTGTTAGCGAAAGAAAAAGAGCCTTAGGTTGCCATTTAGAATTCGAAGCTCTTGGCTGTAAAATATCCAAAGGCCTGCCAGCTATTCACGTCTTTACAGGATGTGATTCTACAAGTAAAGTTGGAACCAAAAAGCAGACACTAAATCTAATTAAAAAATCGGAATCATTTTTGGATGTACTTCAGATTTTGAACGAAGATCAACTACCAGCCGAACAACTACAGCTATTAGAAGTTATCCATTTGAAGATTGTGCGGAAAGATTGTGCGGAAGATTGTTACATCCACTTCTTGTCCAACCCATCAGCAGCAACCCATATAAGTTGCTTGCCTTGCATTTCAAATAGCTTCCAACACCACGTGTTGAGATGCATCGCCCAGCTGTATTATTTGACAAAATCATCAACTGCCTTTGGACCTAACTAATTATGGATTCTACCTAGATGACAAGAACAGCTTACGTCCACAATTAATGACGAATACAGCTCTACCATACACCTTGATTCCACCGTGCAAGTGCATAAACTGTTCTAAACCATCTTGTCTATGTTTCCAAAAGGAAACTTCTCGCTGTACATATTGTTCTTGTAAAGATAAATGCAAAAATGTGTTTACAAAACGTGATCTGGAAGCGGATTAGTATGGTTAATGGTATTGTAATGAAGTAACTTTTATGAAGAAAGTATGGTATTGTAATAAAGTAAGTAAAACTGTTTTTTCCGTTGTTCTACCTTTATTCGTTCCCAAAATACAAGCGTTCAAGTAAATGGCACTCCACTATATCCCCCCTCTCCAGCGTTGTCGACCACGCGGGGGGTGACGACATATGTTTTTACCATCACCTAAGTGCCCGGGGGAGTACCATCACCTAAGTGCCCGGGGAACAACAATAAAAAATAAAATTGCGTCAACTTTCCAGTGCATGCTCAACGCTCAACCCCCTTTAGATCCCGTACTATATATGCCAAAGGTATTAATTATCAAAGAGCCAAAATGTACATATTGTCAACGAGAAGACACCTTTTGCTATAGATTAACTAACTGTTTAAATGGCGATATCCTGTGGAAAAATATATATTGAAATCATTCAACGTATTACACGAGATACCTACAAAAATAAACAAATTATGACTCATTCAATATCCAGCATTCAAGTATCCCCCCCACACACACACACACGTCGTAAATTCATTACATGGTTCATAGCACAGACACTCCAGATATTAATGATCGAGCGTATACAAATATCCCTTGAAGAATATATTTTTCAGATTCAAGTTCGTTTTGAAAGTATACGTATTCATATACGAAAAAATAAAACTTATGCTTATTATATATGGACAGTATATTGATCACACAGTAGAGATACCCTATGTATAATCATTTATAATTCATACACAAAGTTGCATACTGGACGCACACAGGAAAGTTATGAATTTTTACGTAATTGTTCGATAATGCACACACTGGAGAGAAATAACGTTTTGCCAATCACACACTGGCGAATTCATTAGCCTGATTGTTTCAAACAATGGAAATTTTTGATCAATGTATATTTCTTCCGTAAATGTTTATAATTCACTTTGTACGTTTTTTTTATATTACGTTTCATTTGTATTATGTTTATCAGCAATAAATATTTAAAAAAAAAGTGGTAGAGCTTTGGCATAGCATCCGGAAGGTCCTGGGTTTGATCCCAGCGGCCAACCATCCAGACTGAGGTGTTTCCAGGTTATTCCTGAGTGACACAAGGCAAACGCCAGGATGGCACCTTCAACATTGGACTTTCCGAATCCTTTCCCTTTCCTTATCCCGACCTGAGCCTCAGATGCCTAAAGGCCATAAATAAAATTCAAATTCACATTAATAAAACCTTTAGTTATTCATATATTCGTTAAAATACTTTTCTTTCGAGATTTCCATTACGCATTCTCCTTTAATAGTCACACTTATTTACTCTGGGCATTCAGTATATCCTCCTTTCTTATAGTAACCACATTATGCCCTTAAGTACAACAGAATTGTTATAGACTCCCTTTGTAAACACTACTCTTAAACGTACACTGGATATATGATATTGTTCCTTCCTTTAAAAAGTCATAAAATTGGAGAATAATCTACTTGTTAAATGGTAAACTTCCAACAACTTAAAAAAGTATGATTTTTGAATTTACGTTTTTCTCGAAAACCGTAAGAGATAGGAAAAAGTTATAAGGACCAAAAAGATGTATTTTTTACGACCTTTAATTTTTGTCTCTCATTTTTTTTCATGTTTCCAACGGTTACCGAGATATGATAAAAAAGTAAAAATCGGCGGCCAGCTTCCAAAATGGTGGCCGTAGCACAGCATGAGCGAGTGTTGATTTTTTATATGTTGTTATTGGATACTAGTGCTACACATATGCGAAGTATCTCCTTTTAGGGAACTATTTCCAGGTAGAGTTTTTTTTTTTTACCTAATATGAATGGACGAATACTACTAGGTTATTAGCATACAAGAAGCTTGTCGAATCCCATATGAACAACAACAAGGTAAATATATGGGTACCCATAGACAAATTATATATGAAAATTTGGAACGACAATGGTAAATCGGTAACTGTTCCAGTCAGTCTCCGATTTGTTCAATTTCCAGAGAGCGGATTTTTTTCTCTCAGAATGTAGAATACCATATTTTATATCAGTTCATATCCCAGGCTTGGGCAAATAGTTAGGATAACACAGATAAGGAAGATTTTTCCAGAAACGGGGAAATCCGAACTATCCTCCGCTACAAATCGAACACGGTGTTCCACTGTAGTTAAAGATAGTCGAGTTCAATCAGGGAAGATCGTAGTCTTTTTGTGAGATTACTACTCATTGCTAAATCAAGACCAACAGTTAGTTTGGGAGTATGTAATGATCACCTTTCTATATATACTTTAGATACGAATTATATATCTTCTTCTGGTCAAAGTATGATCCTTCTGATCAGTATTAAATAGGACGCTGAATACTTTGTTACTTTGACGAGTCTAGGATATCATATAAGCACCGACTGTAGAACATAAGACTCTTCTCACGTGTGGTTGCTTCGAGGGGCAGGAAGATAAAGATGCCCACTTAGAGGTACTCTGGCCTGGGCACGAGAGTGGGGCTACCTTCATCAATATTCTTTAACCAAGAGTGTTCACTCTTGCAAGAAATACGATAGCCAAAATAAAAAACCGGTTATACTCGGAGACATTTACTATGCAGAGACTACGTCCCGCTAATGATTATCATTAAGTTCCTCTTTACATAACTTACATTGATATTTTACATGCATTAGGTCTACATACATTTTCGAGTTTATAACTTTCATTCAATAACATTAACAGAAAATATATAAAACTCATATCATCTCATCTACAAAACATAATATTATTATGTTTTACCTTTAACTATATCTCGGCTGCATGTACAAATATAGATCTTTATCATTTTACATTATATGCTTCTTTCTCTTACTTTTGGTGCGTCATCTAGCGTCCTCCTTCTAATTAATTTATTTACCTCAAACAGACAACGACTCGCACGAAACATTATCATGGATTGCTCATTCCCTTTCATTACCATATCCATGACTCATATAAACAACGCTAACAGCCTTTCGTTCTTATATCTATAAATAACTTAGTCGACATTGCTTAAAAGAACCTAATTTCGCTTTGTAATTATATTAAGCTGTGCTAAGTTCCACAATGTTGGTGTTCATTCTAACATATAATCAACCATTTTCACAATTGTAGTCCCACATATAACATTTAGTTAGTTACATAAAATTGTTTAAATAACTTGTCCTTTAAGTAATTCCTTCCAAATTATAATTTGTGAATTGGATTTGATCACATTTGTTCTTGTCATCCAACCTCGTTCAGATTTTATTTACATACGGGTAAACTTTAGTATATGCCATCCATGTAAATGATCAATGATCATATCTGTTCAAGCAACTGACCAAGGCAGCTGGACAGATGACGTATCAAGTGCTATAAGAAATTATGAGTTAGAGTAATGCATCTTGCTCTCTTTACAAAGGAAGGGTTGCAAGCGAAGTAAAGTGAGCTTCTTACCACACTTGAAGCTCCGACAGGACATGATGAGAACTCAAAGGAGAAAGTGTGCAATCAGCAAGTCCAAAAATCGCTTTAAAGACAGGAAATGTTGTTGTTCCTGAATTCAGACACGAAGAGAAGGTTGATATTTTTTATAGAATAGTATTACTACAAAGTCTAGACAGACCGCCATCACACTAAACATCTCCTGGCCCAAAAAGCACACAAAAACTTAAACAAAAATGAACTTTATCTGAACTTTATTTGAACCCACTGAAAAAAAAATGTGAGTTTTTAGTTTGTATCCTTTTATTGCCTTCTGGCCCAAGGTGCAGATTTTGTACACATTAAGTTCATATTTACTGTATTTCACATTATCCATGCTTTGTTTTGGGATCACTTTTAGTACATTTGCGAATATTAAATACACTTTTTGTGCATAAATAGAGTATCAGTATACCAGAAGTTCATACATTATGCACTAGAAATGCGGCGAACTTGATATTAACTTCACGAAAAGTTAATATATTATACACTAAAAACGTGGTAAAAGTGGAACATATTGTAAACTTTTTCGGGACATATTGTTACCTTTAAGTGTACTTTTTCAGTGCATTCACCACATGTTGAGTATATTATGTTGTTCTTAAACACATATTGTATTTTAACAGGTTTATGATCTTCCAATATCGCTTAACAGCGCAACAAAAGCAAAACTCTTTTAGGCGTAAGGAAAGCTTTATATCATATAAATGACTCAACTAGAATAAGTAACGTCTCCATGAATATGCTGTTGTCCCATGAGAAAACCAAATCTGAACTAACTTAATGCCATGCTCACAAGATACTTAGCAAAGAGAAATAAATATTTCATTATTGCTTGGTGAAATATATTAGCAGCAACTCATGATGAAGTATGAAGTGTGCAAACTTGGCAGTTCTCCGGAAGAAGCTAACACTAAAATGATTCTTCATGAGGTCGATGTGCTTCTATGATTCATATTCATTGAACTATGTTCATTGTTCTTGCTATCAGTCGTGTTACAATTCCTGAGACCTTTTGTGTCATAGGAACTGGCCAAAATAAGAAAAGAATCCCAATTGAGAAACTGTTTGAAAGCTTTGGACCACAAAAACCTAGTGCCCCGTCAAGTTTTCACGCCTTCACTGCTTGCGATATCACAGGATGTTTTAGGGGAAAATAAACTATCTTGTTGGATAGCTTTTAGGCGTGTGATCCGACGAACGTTTGCAGAATTGGGAGCGGATACTTGTACGTACCAACTACTAAATAGGCTTTAGAACGTTTCGTTGACAGAAGTAACATGGACAGTGACAGAAGTAAGATGAACATTGCAACGACCCATTTTTGGTTGCTCGCTACATATCTTACCCTCTCCCGTTTTTTACGTATCGTCTTCTTTTCATTTATGTTCGTACTTAGTCGGCGATATTTTTCGTCTTCGGCTTTCTACAAAGAGTTTTAATTGTCCAGATGATAATGTAGATGACATATAAAACACCCCATTGATTGCTGTTTGGCGGGATTTGTATTTTGTTGTTTTTTTCATTTGTTACTTGATATTTATTTGCATATTCTATTTTATCATTTTCTTCAACAATTTTTCTTCGTTGATAATATTCATAAACAGTTAAAAGATCTGATTGTTGTTTTATTTTCGTCGGAATTTTGGTGATAACCCCCCCCCCCCCCCCGCTCTTTCTTCTGTTTTAATTCTCTTCTCTGATTGACTGATTCCATTCAGTAGTTGTAATGTAGCAGTCGACGAGGAAATACTGCAAAAACTTATGCTGCCTCCGAAATATATAGAACGTTAAATCTGTAAGGAGGCCTGCGCTTGTAAAGTTTATTAATAATGATAGCAGCATCGTCGGGTGTAAAATAACGTCATTTTGGATGGCTACTTTAGCCACTTTCTTCGCCGAAGCTGAGAAACTAATTTCTGCTATTGGCGTGTTGCTTGTGTAAGATGGATGCCACTGGATGTTTACTGCAGGAGGAGGTTGTGAATTTCATCAGTGAGTGAGGTGATCTCTTGTGGTGCATGTGTGTGCAGTGGGTTTTCCCTGTTGTGCTTAAATAAAACATATAATTTCATTTGTGGTTCTAAACCCTCTTTCTGTGTGTGTGCAACTAGTTAAGTGTTTTTTAAATATGGAATTGGTGTCGTGTTTTCGTGTAGTGTTGTGCACTGAAAGGATGTCTGAGTGAATTTGACGGGCATCGGGGGCCGAATTACTTTAAGTAAAGTATGTTAATATCTTAAAATTCCTCTTTCTCTTCCGAAAAACTCAAGTCTGGTTCAGCTACATTTTGATAACTAAATCTCAGCACAGTAGAAAATGATTCGTATTCGTTGAATATTTTCCCTTGTACTATAGTGGGTATCATCTTTTAGAATGCACGTTAATTTTCCGTTCACCATTTTAGTTTGCTCATTATGTTGTAAATTTACGTTTGTATTGTCTGAACGGGGTTAGGTTGTGTGAAGCTTGGAAAATTTAAATTACTTTCTACAGTAAGTACGGTTGTCAAACGTAAGGTTTTTAACAACTCACAATGTTTGTTTCGGTAATTAGAAAAGGTTCAAATCTTCTTCGCTGCTTTTTGCAAACCGTAAGCCAATTTCATTCATTGAAATTCGCGTTGTAAATTTACACCTAACCCTGCTATAGCACATTTTGTTTGTATTGTCAGAACGGGGGTTAGGTTGTGTGAAGTTTGGAAAATGGAAATTATATTGTACTGAGCCTTGCAAGCCCCTATTTAGTTTCAGATTAATCAGGTAAAATTACTTTGTAGACACTCCGTTCTATGAACATAAAACTTTTTGATTAAAGATAAATGAACGGAGGTGAGCAAAGAAATTAATGAAGTGTTGCACATTAAATTTCGATTACTAAGTGTGTGGATGAGTTTATTAATGTATGTATTTGATTTGCTTAGCTGAGTTATGGCGCTGGGAGATATTTTTATTTTATTCAGTTTATGAAAGTTTGCTATCTAAAAATATTGGCTTTGAAAGTGTCTGTTTGTGCTCTTTCGAAGCGATCTTCTCGGGAGGACAAGTTAATTTTTAAAACAGTAATACAAAAGTTTTATTGCGGCCGTGACCTGGGAACGTGGAAAGGGTGGTTCGAGAGCAAGAGGGATCATAGGGCTTCTCAAGAATTGATGTTAATTTTAGCCTCTCTTGAAAGAAACAGCGAGCAAAGTTCCTCATGGAAACGGTGGGCGAAAGATTTTTTTGCAGGAAGAAAAGGGATTGATCTGGTGGACGTTGAAGGTGCAGGACGTGTGAGCGCTTAGCTCTCTGTCCAGCGAGAAAGATGTAAGCAAAATAGATGGAATTGCCTAGGCCTTACTCGGAAGGCTTGGGAAAGTAAATTAAATGTATGGTTACTTCATAAAATGTAGCAAAGGTTTAGCTTTAAATCTGTAGCTGCGATTGAGAGTAACTGCCGACGTGAATTCGCGATGTTGAAGTATTCGACAAAATCTATCCGAGGACCATTGCATGAAAAGTGATAGGGGGATGGGGAATGAATCTGATTAGATTCGTTCCGACGAGATCTCTAAGAAAGAAAGCTAGTTTGAGCAGAAATTCAAATAAGAAGTCTGGATTTGACGGAGGGAAGCGAGAATCCCCGAGAGAGAGAAATAATTCACATCACAGTGTCGATGTGTGTGTGTGAGCGCTGGCTGCAGGAAGGTGCATAAATGTGTAGCTCCTTTCTTCATTGTTTAAAGGAAGCAGTCAGTGGAGTTCGGCAAGTGCGATGCCGGAATTCAGTTCGCGCAGTGGAAAGCGTTGTGAATAAACCCGCAGATTGGGATGCAGGCGATAGTGTGTTATTTGCTGCTCTCCATAAGCTATGAGGGTTTTTCAAAATTGGGAAATTGCCTTCCTGGGGAGTCAGTAAAATAGCGTACGTGAATTCGGGATCTGAGGAGCGCCGAATTATCGCGAGTGAGAGAAACGAATTAAATAAAGCGAATCGTAACGGTACAAAGTGAGTGAATCAAAATAAGCTTCAAACTTGTGTAAAAGTGAAAAGAGTTATATAGCACATTGTAAATCCCCCAGCTACCAGATACGTAATTGTTAGCGAATATTTCTATTTGTACTGTGTTATTCCATTTATCTTTTATTATTCATAAATAATTGAATTTATCTTACTGAGTGCTTTTCTTGGTAGCAAAATAACTGATATCACCCTTTACACAAAGAAATATACAGTATATTTCCTATTATGTAAGTATCTCAAACGATATTTTAGTTTGGTTGTAAAAGACAACGTGGTGCATAGAGCAGTGAAAGTTAGAATCCTTCTTACGGTATATATATAAAAAAAATGTTCAGATTGATGACGGCCTCTCCTGAATCTGTTTAGATCGTGAATCGTGGCTGTAGAAGGTCTCCGTTAGGTTCCTAATACTCCGTGGCGATATGGCAAGAGAGAAAGTAAGTAGAAAAAAACATGGTGGTCAAATAAGAAAAAATTCCGTAAGTAAAGTTAAATAAAAAGCACCACAACATACAAATATATTTGACAACAATTTTGGAACATAAATAAAACAATAAATTGCTGCCCAGTTGCTGTACTGTAAATAAAATCATTTTCGTTGAAAGAGATATTACTCTCTTGTAATTGTAGAGGTTCTTTTTAAAAGGGCTAAGGTATAGTATGTTTACCACATTTGAGAAATAACCTAATCTTTTATTTTGGAAAATAAGTTTGCGAAATCTTGCCTCTGTTTTTAAACAGAGTGCTTTTGTAATCAAGATAATCTACAATTTCAATATGTGAAATAGCAGCCTCTTTGAGACTCGTATTCTTGGGTATAGTCTAACGATACTTCAGATCCAAACTCATCTTGATATGTTCAAAAGATTCTCTTCAAACATTCTTTCCCCAAGAAGTTCAGCAACAAGTCTTTTGTACTGCGTTTGTGAAATTTTAGTAACATAAATTACATTTTTACCAGTTACTTCTTGTGTCAAGGGTTTCATTGTGATATAGATTAACTACCATCGCAGTTGCATTGCTGAAAAGGTTTTCAACCTTCCGTCATTTCAGTTCGCGAGGTCTTAATTTATCCACATGTGAGAAAGTGGTTACGAATGAAGTTAAAGTTTAATTTTCTTATTCAATGCTTCAGTAATATAAGGGAATAGTCAAATTTGTTCAACTTATCTAAATTTTCGTGTTTAATGTTAACTAATGCTCAGCTGCGCTAAGCCTTGTACTATTTTAGGGGCCTAGTTGCGTTAGGTCACTAAAGTAGCGTTTTCTGTGGGATGTTCTCGCCTGCGTCTCCCTCCTTTCTTTGGGGCCTTTTCCCTGGTGTTCTACTTTTGCCAACTCTCTGCACTTTAGGCACTTCTTTCAGGCTTATTCCATGCATGCTTCGTATCTAGACTAGAGTGTGTTCTGTCTTCGATGTGGCTGAATCAAGGTGCTGATGAGTAGGTACCGTCCCTGCCTTGAGGTCCGATAGCGGTTTTCTTCGTTATGAACCCTCTCCTGTGGTGTAATGGCGGCTTGTCTCCAAGTAGGTTTGACCACATTGAGTCTGGGTAAGCCCGCTATTTTTCAACAGGGTGCCGCGGGGTTGAGTCTACCTACTTTTGTTGGAGCAGCCTGTGGACATTACAACATTTTCCAAAAGAAATTCACAGAATCTGAAAAACTGCCAGCTATTCTGACTGCCCTAAAACTGTCTATATAATGGACTCATTATCAATGCTTGATCTGGAATAATGAAGTGGTATGATGTGTTAATCCAGATTCCGTATTCTGACCAAGGTCGGGAAATTAGCAACGGTGAATTAGTTAAAAAATGACAGAGATGCCACCAGCACCAATTGGAATGTTGGAATTCAAAAACGCACTTTGTTTTGCAAGATCATTTTATAAGTTTTGTTCGTATCGCCGGAATAGTATTCTGTATATTTACATGGGCATGTGTACAAACGACGAATCTCACAAGTGGTGTTGATTTAGATAATGCTGAAGACAATGGCACAGCAGCGGATGATACAGACTAGAAACAGGAAACCATATTTTGTGTGTTTACCGCACACTGTTCCTCTTTATCATTTGTCATTCCTTAAAGATATATGCAAATAAAAGCATTAAACCTCATGTGAAGTAACCAAAGCCAGCATAATATATTAAACTATGGTAACACCCAGTTTTCCACCTCATTTGTAATCTATAGTATTTGCATACCATTATGTTAATTTGTAATCGTTTAATCTGTTTATATGTAAATTCATGTAGGTTATATGGTAACTTCTTTCTGATTTCTCCCTCTCCCCCTTCTTATGGTCGCCCATGCCACATCTATCTTCTATATCTATTTTTCTGCAATCAAGGTATTAATTTGATAGTGTATAATACTATAATGAATGTATTTATTAGCTAAGTAATATATTTACATGTGTGTGAGAGAGAGGTATAGCTGTCATACCTCCGAATTTCAGCGTGTTTATATGTGATATCGATTTTAAATTGTAATATTTCTTCGATTGTTTCAGTACTTCATATTTGTGTTAATAACCTAGTTGACTGGAATTTTGTTATTTCTTATATTTTCTGCTCACCAGCGACGGGTGCAGCAGTGGAAAATTTCCAATATAGTGGGACTCAGCCGGTTTCTTTGTAAGTATGTGTGATGTTCCTTTGTCTTTTTTAGCCAGTCAGAGTAGCCGAATTTGGAATTGAGGGATGGACGATTTCGAGTTCACGGAGGTAAAAGACCTTGGTCGTGGACTTTTCGTTTCTTTTCTTCATCTTACCGTCTGCTCGGGTGCGGGTTTCTATTCCCAAGCCTTCGGAACTCATAACGACTCAGCTCTTGGAAAGCAACAACATCTCTTCGAAACCCCCCTGCATCATGCAGCAACTTCTTCAGAAATGATCTCGAAAGTAATTTTAACTTAATGTTTAAAAAACGAAATGTTGAAGATAGAATTTGGCAGGACAAGGTTTGAATCCTGATGAGAAGGCAACAGGCGATACTGCAGAGAATATGTGCGTGAGTATTGTTTTCTTGTTACCGTATTATTTCAAAGTTTCCAGTACATTAGCAACATCTGTCCCGCGTTCTGATTTGTATTTGGGGATTTAAGAGCCAATTTTTCATGTCTTTCTTTCAGCATTGCACACAAGAAGAAGATACCTTTTGTTTCACCACTCGTAGCTGCTAATTCTGATTGCTTTGAGGAATCAAATGAGCTAGTGGTGGACTCTGGTTCGCCTGTAAAATGCTAGTAAACAAGATTTCCTCCTAATCAGTACTATGCACCCCCTATCAATTTATGGAAACTTGGGCAATGTACGGTCGATTCTTTCGACTTTTGTCGCAAGAAGGTGTACAATTCATGGTTGTAAGTTCAATTTGTATAGGGCTCATAAAGGCGATTGAAAATTTCATGGGGCTAGTTCCTGACTTGTATAAAGTACCGAGTAAGGATTTGGGTTCGATCCCCGCGACAGTATTTTTTTGTGAAGAACTTAACCAAGTTAATTGTTGGAAACGTAATTGCTGGCCGAATCAGCATAGTAAGTTGTGTCTAAACGTCTTTCGCCCCCACGCCGCAGCGAACCCTGGGAAGATCAAATTTGTATGTATATATAGTCATCAAAATATATAATTTATCTCTATTCTAGTTCAGTGTTCTATTTTACATATGTATTAGTTCCTTCCTTGAACAGAACTATTTTTATGGTAATTTTCGTGTTCCATTGACGTACGTTAGTGTTTTAAAGACCTGCTCTGGCTCTGCTGAGCATTCGAAATCTGACTATCCAGGTGTTACATCAGAAAAGAGCACAATTAAAAAAGCATAAAACAACAATAAATCAAGTAGTATTATTCTTATTACATATGTATATTCTGAGTCCTGCTTTTCTCATAGGTCTGAATGTAACATCTTCTTACATACATTTGATTTTGATTACAATCTGCAATAGTAATGTGATAAAAATTTATGTATAATACTACTATAGGTATTGAATTATATACATAGTAATGCTGTAGCATATACACTTATACAGTTATAAACATTGTATTAAATAAAAATATTTTATTACGCATTATAAAGAGTGTCCCAACAAGAGCGCGTGATTTAATATACTTAAGAAAATACTGTATATATATATACAAAATGGCACATAATTTTACATCATTACAACGGGAAAATGTTCTGATTTATACATGCCAAGTTTGATTTGCTCAACATGTCTTTTGCTTGAATTAGTAACACCGTTCTAACAAGTTTCCTTCTCAGTTTCGCTGCATGATAAATTCCCGGGTCGACTTCTCTCTCCCAATGGTGATCAGAGCTGGACAACTAGGTTATGTGACCCTAATCTTCCGACTACTTCCATTGGGATGATTCTGAAATCAAAGGTCTATGCAAACGAACTCCCGGACAGCGCAGAAATGAAGGAGGAAATTGAACGCGTCATCAGCCACATCGATGAGCAGATATGTGAATTCAGGGGTGGGCTAAAAATTTCCATAGGACTGGCCCGGACAGGCTAAATCCTGCTCACTTAGCCCATTTCACTTTCATTTTCGTTCTGTGGATAGTCAAAAATTACGTTACAAGATTGGTCGGAATAAAATTAGATAGCGTATCAATTGAATGTGAAAGTTATTAATGCGTAATTCCTGACAATCCCAAAGCTCTCACAAGCATTACTATGTCAGTTAACTTCGTGCTTGTCCAGGATATTTTTTAGAGAAACCTCACGGGTGAGAGTTTACAGCTCCGAAGGTACTTTTGAAGCTTTCAGGAGATTTGAAACTATGTTCGATATGCTATTACTAACCTTTTAGAACGTTTCTGGGGTATATTTGCATGCTCTGCTAACAATACTTCCGGTTCCTCCCGAAAGAAGGGCTGGTCATTTTCCCGAGTCGTGCAATCGGGTGCGAATTCGGTACGTTACGCCAAGGTTTTGCACCAACATCGATCCGAGCTCTCCGCATGCATTTACACACACACACATACAAAATGGACTGACCCGAAAAGGGAGTCATTGCGTTGAGTACCTATTTTTGTGACTGGCCGACATTTTCCGGACTCGTATCGGGCCTGACGAGTCGGGCCCAGATACGGAATTTTCTAATTAATACTTCAGAAAACATTAGATTGTAAGATTAGTTAAATTTGATGTTAGATGCTAAATTTGCTATATTTACTAAGCACATCACACAGCAGTTTAAGAAAAAAATCCATTATTACACCTAATCACAAGCGGTTAACGTGTACAGGGTTGTCTGTTTACAAACGAATTTTAAAAAAACTTTGGTCGGCTTTATTTTGTATGCTCCATCATAGTAACTTTGACTTGAGCCTGTAATGCTGAAATGATTGCAATGCTTGTTAAATCCACAGAAATCCATGTCATAGGCGGGATTCGAACGCTGGCCTAATGTCTCAGAGCCCATAACTACCTCTGTCCGCACCAACGAATTGTAGAAAAAGAATTTACATCTCAAGACTATAACTAAACGAACAATAATAGGAAACACATACAACAGTCAGTTAAGCTTCCTTGTTATACATTGATTTTTATAGTTCAAGGTTAATTTTATTATACTATTTATTTCAACTTCACATAATACTTGCTACTTTTCCAGAGGTGGTTTGACCTTCTCATCCACCGTGCGCGCGCAAGTGTCGACGGGAAATTAGCTTTGGTGAAATGGGAAACAGTGTGGTCAGTGTTGTACAGATATATCAGCAGTTGTTTTATTTTATTTTTTTATAATTTATTAGGCTTTTGTATATAGGATTATTGCTGAAGAGGTCAATAGTAAGAGATGGTACCTTCTCTCCCCCTGTCCTATACCTCCTGTTTGCTAGTGCCATTGTAAAAATCAACCGCTTCCTGCCTTCAAAACTGGAAATCTGCTACATAGCACACAAGGGAGGGAGGAACGATGTAATCCTACATAGTTACGATCACGGGGACTGTAAATAGCGAAAACATCTATTGCGAATATTTTTTTCTGAATGGCGGGAACAACCTCAAATGTTTCTTTTTCCTTCTTTCTTTAGACTTTTTTAGCACAGGCGTATCAATGAATGGGAGCCTTTACTTGTTGGTCCTTGCTCAGCGCTCCAGGCGCTGCCTTGCCAATGTTGTTGGATACAGATCTTGGGTCGTAACTATATCTAAAAAATTCTGATTCTCAGAAATCTTCTCAGCCCCACCGTAACAAATGAAATGTTTATAGAGATCTTCCTCCTTCCTCTTCATCCCAACCATACCTTTGGTAAAAAAAAACAAGTTCATTGTCTCGTAGGGCTCATTCCACTACACCGTCAGATTTTCGAAAGAGATAAAGTGTCACGAAATTTGTCTGGCAATAAAATATGCCGTAGTAAAATAATGCCGGGCAATCAGAATCACTGCCACTATTGCTACTTCTCTGAAAAATTGTGCAGTGTTTTCGATTTATTTTCTTCTCGAGTTTTGACGCATTTGGTGCTCAAGTTCAAGTTGGTTTGTCTCCTGTTGTGAGGTTGAGGCTTTGCTCAGAAATTTGACCAAGCGAAGCATCGATTTTGACCCACAAATATTTTAGATAGGTCGGACAATCTATTTCAGTGTTGAATTACATTTTGGTGATATTAGCTGTCTATGTCACTGTATTTTATGTAGTATTTGATCAAATTTACGCCCTAATACATTTTTCTGTTGTGGGTCTATAGCAGGATCGGGGGCTTGCATATCCTCACTCGGCGCTCCTTGCCCAATTCCTTTTTTCTTTATCTCAATTTTTAACATGGTTTCAACTGATTTTATTTATGGCCTTTAGGCATCTCACAATTCAGGCTTAAGCCGAGATAGGGCACGGGAGAGGATGTTGAAATGTGGTCTACCAGAGCTTACTTTGTAGGTACCACTCCAGCATTTACTTGATGTGACTGAGAAAACCTAACTTAGGATAGGCAGAGGCTGGGATCGTTCTCAGGACCTTCCGATTACTAAGCCAGCGCTCTACCAACTGAGCTACGTCCGTTTGGTAACAGGATTTCAGATTTTTCGTAGTTATTAAGAAACTAAATATTAGAAACGCAAATATTAAACCGATTATT
>JAGDQP010041336.1:879-16941 GCA_022664845.1 Lepisma saccharinum | reverse complement strand
ACCCAAGAACGATTTGTATTCTTTTCGGCTTCATTTCCTTTATTATTTCAAAACGAAGCAAGTGTTTTCGAGCTATTCTATAATACCCCCCAAGTAGTGTCACTTACCCTTATCTTTCACACACAGTATTACATTTACCGGAGAACCGACTTCAGAAACGTATTTCCCGTAAAATTCTAGCCCAGAATTACGCGACCCCATTCCCATTTAAGAAAATCAAACGAGATTCAATATGGTGGACTTCAAGATGGCGGCCATGAACAACATACCTTCCAACACCTAGTATTCACCTAGCGCTTTCCACCTAGTATTCATTACTGTATTTGCCTTCCATTTCTTTCACCAATTTAAGAACATAAGGATAGTTCCACAGTTTTTGTTCACTTTCCACAGACCGAATTTAACTTACATCATCGATATCTCCCAAAGTAATTGCGCTCGAGTGGCCAAAATTTGCATGTGCACGTTCTTTGACATTCCAATCATGACAGAAGAAAAAAAATATATAATTCTTTTCTGCCCCATCAGTATGTTCGCTTGTTAGTCGTAAAGTATAAGTAGAGTGTCAGTGAAACGTTTCTAGTGGAACATTCAAATTCATCTGGTAAGGCGTCTATAGTCGTCGTGATTCCTATAGTATTGTACGTTTATTCCATTGTTAAAGATTTCTTCTTTGAAATCATTAAACTGATGTTCAGCAAGATGCAATATATTGCAATGCAAGTGTAATACAGTTTTGAAGTTCGTTTAGTTTCTCCGAATCTTTGATTCAGTTCATTACATATCTTACTGTAAGTAAATAACATTATCATTCCCATTTTGTTCCAGTGTGCATGTAGGGTTATTTAATAGGCATGTAGGTTATTCAATGTGCACGTATTTAATTTGGTTATTAAATAGCTGGAAAAGTCAGAAAACTTGGTTTGGTACAGTGGTTAGCAAAAGAAATTCCAAAGAATCATGTTGTTTACCTTTAGAATACCTTCCACATTCTTTTGACCTTGCTGTGCTTATGCTTAAGTCAACACCTGTCATACGAATAATTTTAGTGGGTAATTGTTTGCAATGAGTGAAGAACCACGAAGATTGAGTATTGTGGGTTCACGTCTATCCCTCCTCCCACCCCCTCGCTCCCTGCGCGATAGTATTTTGCTGAACAAATAAAGACTTGTGTTTCTTAGGTACTAAAATTTATACAACTTTATCAGAAAAGGTAAGTGTACAATCTCTGTAATGTGTGCTAAATAGACCCTGAAACTTGGAAAATTCAGGAAAATTCAATAGACAGTGCTAACATTGGTCCAGTCATTTAATCGAGAATGACATTTATTTTAGCTGTTATTTCTTTTTTCTATTATATCTGCTAGAAAACTAATTGAAATTGTGGATTTTGTTTGTGAACTTAAGCAAAAGTTACAAGGTGGAAGTACGTGTTTGATTGTTAAGTTAATATCTACATTAGATTGTTAATCTGATTTCATCTTCTGTATCCTTTTTAAGACAAATTTTTAGTATGGTTGAAAGTAAAATAGGAGAGATTCTTCGTGTGTAGGTTATTTTTGTTTTAAAGTTCCGTAAATTTAATCCATGTGAATTTAAATTAGGCATCTAAGGCTCAGGCCGGGATAGAGGAGAGGAAAGGAACGGGAAGGTGTCGGCCAATGCCTCTGTTGAAGATGCTATCCCGGCATTTGCGTGGTGTGACTGAGGTAAATCCGTGGGAAAATCTGTCAGGAATTGAACTTACAGCCTCCCGAATGCTACGGCAATACTCTACCTAAATTTAATCCATATTCTCTCTTCCGACTCGAGCTGCATTTTTATGAAAAAGTCTATTGTTCTTTAGCACATAGAGTTGACATTTACTTGCAACAATTAAGAGTAATATAAAACACGTGCTTTGATCACTTCAGTATTATCGTTAATTATGTCATTTCTAAGTGTTTATAACTTACAAAATAGAGCAAGTAACTAAAAATGTATTAGTGGTGTTATGATAAATTACAGGTAATTTGTAATAGGTCATTTCAAAAGTTTCCGTTCGCGGCGTCTAGAACAGACACTGCTGACACGATTAGAAGGAGATCCTCGTAAATAGTTAGGTACGAGTCCTACTAAGTCACCAACCAACGATGTATTCCTTGCGCAAAGAATTCCTGTGGTGGTTACCGGACGGAATCAATCTGTGACAACGTCTTACCTCCACATCCCAGGAAAACCTCCGATCTTCCAAGAACTTTTTCAAGGGACAACGCGACAAATCTGCAAGGGTAGAAACTTCCACCGACAGAAACCGTATTATTGTCTGTTAGTCTGCTTTGGTTGGAATCGGAATGTGCCACTGAGTTATATGGTCTCAGACGGACGGATTCTCACGTTGCAACTTAGTAGTTCTGTTCCCGGAACCGAAAGGCAATAAAAATAAATAATTAGTACAGTCACAGAAAATGGTGTTCCGAGAACATAACATTTAGTTTCTATTTATATTCATGGGTTAAATAGTCATCATACAGTCCCACAGACATATCAAGGCTTAAGCATAATACACCTAGCTAGCCCATAAATATAAGTTAAATAAAAAATGAAATGTTCCCGAAATACCTTTTCCGTGACTGAATATAAAAACGTTCAGCATAGCGTATATTCAATATTACACCACAGTACCAATGTCTACATTGCACACGGGCCAAACACAACGCCAAAAGCGGAAACTTTCGGAATGCTTGTTTAAATTTCTCCATGTTTTTCTATTTAGTGATAGTTTTACTTGATTCATTACGTTATAGTATTGTTTTCCTTTTATCTTTTAACAGGTCATGCTGTGTTAGTCCGCCAGCTCCGTGGTGGCTTGCAGTGGAGGCTGAGATGAAAAGCGGCTATTTGGCAGTGTTGAAAGCTCTTGGGAAAAACCGGAAAGCACGATGCCTGTTCAAACGTGGTCAGCGGAAAGGTGGTGTACAAGAAGAAAGTAAAAAAGGTGGAATACAAGATGACAACAGAAGAAATACTGTACAAGAAGAAAGCAATAAGCTAGAAGAACTTGAAGAAAATATTCGAAACGGTGAAAGTGAAATAATCTCGAGAACTCTGTTGAGTAATATCTCAGACAATTGTGGAATATGTCGTTCATCGTGTATAAGTGTAAGTGGTTTAGCTTGTAATCATCATAAACTTGAAAGGTCTGATGAAAGCTGTGATAAATTGAAGCACCTGCGTGAGAAGTACAACATTAAAGATTGTCGAGTAGTTATGAAAGACTGTGAAAGTAAACAAGCATTAGTAAAAGATAGGACTCAGTGTGATCATCCTTGTGATGAGCAACATCACAATCTATATGATAAGATTAGTGAAATAAGTGCTTTAAGTAGAGGCGATGCCACTTGTGATGATGAACAGCTAGTCGCTAATGATTCTTTGTCTGTGGTAGCGGATTCTAGTATATATAGTGAGTGCTGTGATCCTTCAGGAGAATATCCTAGTCTGAGCAAATGTCTTAATATGGACAGAGAGAACAAAAGGCCTAATAGTCTCGTAGCCATTAAGAGAAAAATCAATACAGATGAATATAATTCTCTCCTTGAGTTTCACCACGACATGCTGTACCTAATAAATAATTGTAATGAAGTTGAGGAAAATAATCAGTTAGTTCGTATGTATCAAGGTATATTACAAGAAGTATTTCCCTGGTTTGATCCTGAACATGCTCTCGTTTACAGCTGTAGATTTGAGGGTTCATGCAAACCTCCTCACGATGATCACTTTTATGCCATGCCGGACAATGTGATAGAAAAGGAAAACGGAGTACAACAAAACCTTCCGTCAGTACGTGAACAATCTACAAATTTGGTCAAACTAGGATCTAATAATAGTTTCATTTCTACTGCAGAAGAAAACATAAAAGACGTAAGAGTTTGTGTACTGTGTAAATGTGTTGGTGATGGCGTACCGTCACAAACAGGTCGTCTAATTTATTGCGGGCAAAATGAATGGGTCCATGTCAACTGTGCCTTGTGGTCAGCAGAAGTATTTGAAGAAATAGATGGTTCGTTACAGAATGTCCATAGCGCAGTCTCTCGAGGGAGACAAATTAGGTGCTCCGAATGTAGAGACAAGGGAGCAAGCATAGGTTGTTGTTCTAGAAGTTGTCCAGAAACGTATCATTTTTCATGTGCTCAAAAAGCCAACTGTGTCTTCATGGAAGATAAGAGGGTATTTTGTAGTACCCATGCACGTGATATGAATGGAACACAAGTACATGATGACTATAGTATTAATAGAGCTATTTATGTAGAACTAGATAGGAAGAAGAAGAAATATGCCGATATACCAAAGGTGAAATTTATGGTGGGATCTCTAGTTGTTGAAAGTATAGGAAACTCAGTTACTGAATCAGACGATCCAGATACGATCGTCCCTATCAATTTTCAGTGTACTAGATTGTTCTGGTCGTGTTTCGAGCCTTGGAAGATGGTGAAATACTACTTCCGAACAAGCATACTTGTACCCGTACCTTCGCCCATTGAAGAAGGTTTGCATCTGACTGTTGATCACACACAAGAAAGAAATGTAGTGAATCTGAAGTTAAGTGAAATGTCTCAGTGGCACAAGGAACTGTTAACAAAAGACAGGAAAGATTATTCAGCTCTTTGCCCAGCTTCTTTGCCTCAGGAAATAAAATGTGCTAGTTCAATAGGAGAAAAGCCTAGTACTATAGAGATAAAAAACAATGTAGAAAACTGTGATTCTATAACCGATGACCGTGATATGCAGGCTGCGGACAATCTCCTAGCGCCAGATGTGAAAGAGTCTTTGTTTAATGAGGTACCAAATGAAGTATTTGAGGATGCCTCTGTGCAAGATATCATTAAAACGTTGTTTGATTCCGAGGACATTCTGTCAGAATATCCTGTACCTAATCAGACTGAATCTGTTAGTGATATTACATGCTCGAAAAAGGAAGAGAGTTGTAAGACAACAGCTAAAAGTAAAAGTATAGTGGAATCTCACATAGAAAGCTCGAAAGAACTGCTATCAGGTAATTTATTCAAAAAAACAGTGGACTATGCTAAAAAAGATGGATATGTTTCTTCGTCTTGGAGGCGGAAAGATAGTAACGTAGATAAGTTTAAGGAAGATTCAGATATCATTAGTCTTGTGAAAGATGTGCAGGGTGTAAGTAAGTTAACGTCAAATCCCGTAGTGGTTGATGTCAGAAATTTCCCTGGTAATGACGGAAATGACAGTGTAAAGTATAATGTCAATTCAAAGTTGAGTGAAACAACGAAAGTTGATAAATCAGAGAATGCAAGTCGTCTCGTTGGTAAGCGTAAGCTGTCAAGGAGCTCGAAAAGTAAAAGCGAAGAGAGTGCTTCGTCGTACAAGGATGTCAGTTATAAATCGAATTTACATACTTTGCAGGAATTGTTATGGGCAGATGATATACCAGTAACTATCACAAAAATAGGAAGCACAGATCATAAAGATAAATGGACTAATATCGAACAATTTAAAGGTATTAGTGATGAATTGCATCATTTTGGTGATTATTCAACAAAAAGAAAATGGAATAATGTTCATATTGAACACAAAGAAAAAGGAAAAGAAAATAAGAAAATGTTGTGGAACGGAGCGTCTGCCGGATTTGGACTGAGTTCCTGTCGCATCGTTCAGGTTGATGGAGCTGTAGATTCTTCTGGTACAGAATCAGAAGGCAGTCCTGCGCATCAATATGAAGATGAAACATATGCAGTTTCTAATTTAGCAGAAAGAATAAAAGTACAGAGTTTAGCACGTAGTGAACCGTGTAATGAAGGACCTGTAAAGTGCAATAAATGTCACCGAACGTACCGTACTAAAGAAAGCTTTGATCGACATATTCCAACGTGTAGTTGCTTTGAATTCTTCATTTCAAGTGACACAGATTCACTTTCAAGTGAAGAAGAATCTAGTGAAAAGATAACGAAAGGAAACAGTGTGAAGGAACCATCTAGTAAACAACCAGTAGTCCCAAGCACTGTTGCAAATAGCAATAAAAGTACCGTAACTAACACTAATAAAGTGAATAATAGTAATGGTGATAAAATTATTTGTAATAACAACAGAGGCCTTCCAAAAGTTAACCGTGCTACTTCAACATCACAGCCTACACTTAAAAATCACGAACAAAGCAGCAGAAAGTATAGAAAAACGAACGCTAGTCGAAAAGTGGACTCGAGTACTTTTTCTGTAAAACCTGATACAAATACTCAGACAAAACCAATTTTTCAAAATAGTACACCACCAACTGTTCTTATGCAACAAATCCAGTCGCCAAATTTAGTGCCTGCCTTCATGGAAACTTTCCAGCAACAAACTGGCCATACTCTGCAATATGTTGCCACTGTTGAACCACAACAGTTGATACCTAGTTTTCAAATTCAACCTCTTCAGATGGTTTCAGGAATCGGTATTACATCGACGCAGACACAGACAGTAGTAATTCAACAGACACCAACAATACCCTGTGGAATTGTAGCGCCTGAACAATTTATGATAAATCAGCCATCTACGTTTGGTGTTTGTAATGAACCGAACTTGCAAAATGGTTTGTATATGCCATGTGGTAATGGACAGCCGCTATATTATAGAGTGGATGATGTCATTTCTTCTAGTCGAGTGATATCTGTGGTTAGTGATATGTCCGGGGTAAATAGAATACAACCACAAGTGGGCCACTTTGAAACAAAAGTTTCCAGTACATCGTTCGCAAGTACCGGAAATTTGCATGTCCAGCAACAAGAGAATGTACATTGTTCGTGGACGAATGGCATTCAGCCAGTAACAGTACCAGTGCAAAATCAATGTACTATATCAGAAGTGATTGAACCCGTGTGTAGTGTTCCCGTACCTGAGTGCCCTGTACCAGAAGTTAAGAATATTTATAATAGTAGTAATATTAGTAACAATACGAATACTAATTCGCGCAGCTACTTAAATACCAGTACAAATACTATTACTACGGAACCAATAAAACAACCAGGTCCTCCAATGTGTATGCCTCCTATTTCCGTTACCGAGGAACCAAAATTGCGTAATGGAGTGCCGGAGAGGATATGCCATAAGGAACCCATTGTTATACGAAAGGATCGAACAACTAATTCCGTCAAAGTTCAAACGAATACCAGTGCCGATAAATTTCTTGCCAGTGATCATAGTAATAAACTTAATAGTGATGATAAATTCCAAAATACTTTTGCAACGGTAATTAGTAATTCCGATCATAATGATCGTCAAACACTTAATTTAGTGCCATTAGTTCGTGAAGAAAGTCAAAAGAAAGCGTATGACGTTCCTTCGGAGAAACCTGTTGAGACTTCTTCAGTACATGCTTTAAAGATAAAGGCAAGGACAAAAGACAATGATAAAGTGGAAAAAGAAACAAACGTTCTTGTTGTGCCTCTTGTTTCCAAAGATGTGTCTTTAGACTTAGTAAGTGAGCAGGAAGTTGAAGTGAATGGTGTGGGAACCGAAAAAGAAGAGAAGGTGATGAACCACAGTATAAAAAGTTCAACCAACATTAACAATAATATCATGTACGAAGTTTATTCGCAGGATGGATTCTCGTGTAAATCTTCATCAATTTCAGAAGTGTGGCAAAAAGTATTTGAGGCCGTTCAGGATGCTCGTGCCTCGCATAATATGACCCCATTGCCTTTGAATCCTTTCGGTGTGTCAGGCTTACAAATGCTTGGACTTAGAAATAATGGATTAAAATATATTCTTGAGCAGCTGCCTGGTGTGAGGAAGTGTATCAAGTACAAACCGCGATATCATAAACCAGAAGAAAAGCCTACAGAGACAATAGTCAGTGAGAATAAATCAGGTTGTGCTCGAACTGAACCTTTCCAATCTCGTTCTCCATACGACATGTTCAGTTGGCTTGCTTCAAGACATAGACGACCACCTCATCTCAGGCCACCACAAGATGGAGACACAATGGGAAATAGGTAAGTTAATTAACATATTCCGGACTGACATTTTTGTGCAAGGGAGTTAACTTCAAAACTATGTACTTACGTTATCAACTTCTGATATTCTTTAGTGCACTATAATGCAACCTACGCTCTAAAAACGGGTTACTTTTATCACTAACTTCGTGTGATCTCTAAATCCGGAAGAAATAGATGTAGTATTACTTGCTACATATAAATAAGCTTTGGTGTGGAAGCATTAAATGTAATTCTGTTGCATCTAAATATCAATCAGTAATTTTAAACGTAAAATTCGAGGAATCTTGTTAAATTAAAAGTTACTCAAGTTTGCATGTTATCTGTTTACATATACAATTTTATAAATAATTTCGTAACGTTTAGTTTACCACCTGCTGCCATCTTGTTTTTATTTTCCCAGAAATTTGAAATATTGTTAAGCAATTGGAATTCCTATCCCGAATTTACAAATCAAGGAGTGATTGAAAGGTGGTGTAAAGATAAAATGAACTGAATGGGCGGTAACTGAAAGGTGGTATGTCTTAGTAGTGCGCACGTCGTAGTAGTAACTTAGTTTGTCTTCGTAATTTCAACACCGCATTTAACTATGTGGAAAGATATATATACTGTTGTGATGATTTCTTCGGCTGGCAGTTTGGTCTAATCGTTAAGACGCGGGACTTCTAACTAAACTACCCGGGTTCGAATCCCGCTTTTTTTAAATCTTATTTTTATTACTCCCAGTATCCCTGAAAATTGAATAGTCTGTTTTGTCAGCTAAGTTACTGGACATTTCCGTGCAGCTAAGTTGCCTGGCTTGTTGGGTAAAATACACGTAACATAAATATTTCTACTCACAACAATTTTACATTAATTTAAACGAAAAAAAAAACCGCGATATTTTTTTTTTTTTTTTTACGTTCATATAAACGTCACACTTTGTAGAGTGTACCGTAACGTTTCGTCTTCAGTACTGAAATTTCCACGGGGAATGAACGCAAATAAATACAATTAAAATTAAATCGAAAAACCTGTGCTAATGTAGATGTTTAGGTAGGTTTCTCGATGTAATTTTTATTGTTTTTATTTACGTTTGTCCCTATATGGAGTTCTGCACTGAATTAAAACGTTATGATAGGTTAGTAAATTATAGTGCACAAAAGATATACAGGACTAAACAGCATAAAGACATAAATGTTATATGCAATATGCTAAAGGACAGTTAAGCGTTTTTACTCGTATTTTTCTTTTATGGAAAGTTTAAACTTGAAAGAAACGCTTTAGGTTCACTATTACAGTTGTACGTACGTTTTTATTTCGTAAGATACCTACCGTGAGATTCAACGGCAATGACGGTGTTGATAATGCTGATACTAAAATAATTTCGAAGTAATGTCATGGGAAACTTAATAAAAGTTAATCCAAGAGGAGGGAATCATTCATTGCAGAAACGGAGATAATTAAAAATCCCACGGTAGTAAGAATCTTAATATAAACTTAAAGGCCGTCTTACATATGTGCCAAAATAATGTGAAAGCAAATTCCATATTTATATACATTGTACTTTTACTTATCAGCGTACTGAAACGTACACTTAATATAACACTTTTGAAATATGTAAGACCTTCCCTAGAAATTGAGAATTACTGGAACATGAAAACTCAAATGAAATTAAAACTACTTGAAGAGAATCAAACTAAAACCTGATGATTTAATTCTAAAAGTGCAAACTGTTCAGTCTACATAGCGTCCTTTTGTTGGGTAGAAGTTGAGCATGGTTATCACAAAAGAAAAGTAAATTGATTAAATTTTATATAAATCTTTACGGTAAAAATAGATGTGTATAATTCTCAAAGCAGTTCAAATTGAAAATACTTGTACTTCTTTAAAAGTAGCAAAAATATAAGTTTCCCGTTCAAGTTAATATACATTGAATGCGGAAAGGCCTTGAGTGTATACTCATTTTAATAATAATAATAATAATAATAATAATAATAATAATAATAATATATATATATATAAACAACGAACGAAGGGTGCGCTTTTAAATCCGTGAAGTTGCATAATATGAAACAAATACTTAACCCAGCTCTCGTGGTAAGGCGATAACGTCGCGGACTTTGGAAAGGCATATGGGTTTAAACCCCACGACCAGTTATCTTGACTGAGGTTTCCCTGGTCTGAACCTGAGATGCATAAAGGCCTTAAATAAAATTACAAAATTCCAATGTTTTTCCCTCAGTTTCACCAGGCGAATGTCGGGATTGATTGTCTTCTTCATTCTCTACCCTACCCTATCCCGGTCTGAGCCAAGGATATGAAAAGGCCATGCATAATTAAAATCAAACCAATATTCAATATACATTTCAAGTTATCGTCCCATACGTTGTACTTGCGACGTGTATTACTTTGATGTTACCAGATTGTGCATTTTTCCGACTCAGAAAATAATTTTATCGGCCATTTTCTACCGTATTTCTGTTGGTAGAACGTTGGCTTTGCGCACTGGAAGTCCTGGGCTTGATACCAGCGGCTGACCGTCCTTATTTAAGGTTTACCAGGTTTTTTTTACTCAAGCATACTAGACCGGGATAGCACCTTTAACGTAGGTCCTGGTCAACTCCTTCCCACAACCTTTCCCGTATCCTATTCCGGCCTTAGCCATAGATGCCTAAAGGACATAAATTAAAAATTGAACTTTTTCTATGAATCTGAGTGCACATTTCTTCGTTTCTCGGAACTGATTCTGAGTTACACCATTCCTCCACTGTAATCATTTCATTTAACTCATATGTAGACATAATGCGACAAATACTACTTCTATGTGTGGTCATGTTGCCCATTAAGGGAGTTGTATTCTATCAGTTGAGCGGTTTTATTGATTTTTTTTTCATAATTTTTATCTTGTGGTTGTTTTTTTCAATTATTCACTTCCTTTATCTCATAAGGTAATAGGTTATACAAATATCGGGGATAAAATTGAAAAGTTCCTGGAACTGCTGAAACATCGAGTTTGTACAAGTATTGGTTGTAAATGAATCGATTTTCAATTTTGGATTCCATTGTTATTCACGTATGAATTGTATTGTGTGTTGTAGTTTTCCTGTAGTCTCCGAATTGTTCGAATTACTTCGCGTAATCGAGGTTCTACTGTACTGTTCGACAAGTTTTAATTTTGTAAATGCTGCACACTTTAATTTACACTTCAAAATGAAAGAAACGATGGAAAAGAAATTGGCATCGAAAAGTAAAGAAATAAAACCATTACACAATATATTTAAGGTAGAGGTGGAAAGTAGACCTTATATTTTGATTTATTTGCTTGGCAAGGTTAAGGCTGATAGCCTTGTTTTCCACTTAAACGTAATATATATCAATAACATAACAGCGAGTACCCATAACTAGGTAATTCTAAATACATAAACCTAATGTTCTTACACATAGGAATATATAAATACAATAAAATATTTATTACGAATAAAAAAAAAAATGTATAAAATACGAATTTTATCCTAAGTATGCACACCCTACACACTTCCACCACCATATATATATACAAACGTAATAATCAGAAGAATTACGTAATTGACTTACAGGGATAGTGCCACCAAAGATTTTAAATGTACTGCACTCGCACGGAAGTAAAATTAAAGCAAGAGTACATGCAGATAGACGTACCTTATTTATTTCTTAAAAAGAAGCCTTCCAATGAAATTGGCATTGTTTTGTACTGCTATGGGTAAACGTAGGAAAGTGAATATAAAGTTGTAAAGTTAATGAGCTGACTGCGAATTACCGAAGGTAGATTATTCCGCTGTTAGATTCCGTACACTGCAAATGATTTTGAATACCTTGCTTTCAGATCTGTGTTTTGGTATCCTTAGGGTGACATGTGAGCGGTGTTTGTTTTGATTGAGGTGATACGTATTACAACATTTCCCTGCTATATAATAGATTGAAATGAATTAATGAGCAAGAGAAAAAGCAGACTACCATAGATCCATATTAAATCTTGGGTCTGCTTTTAATCAGTTCAGAATCATTTTCTGAGTACAGTGTGTTAATTTCATTTTTATAGGCGTGCTACCAGTTTGGATTTACCAATGGCTATGCGTTTCCGGCACCTAAAGGAAACAGCGAAAGAAGCAGTTGGAGTCTATAGATCGAATATTCATGGTCGAGGATTGTTCTGTCTTCGTGATATAGATTCGGGAGAAATGGTGATAGAGTACGCTGGAGAGGTAAGAACCTGCATTTTTTCTTTACATTATTTTTATTTTGTAAATTTATGTATTTGTTGCGACAGCGAGTTTGCGTTTAATCGATAAAATAAAAAAAAAAAAATGCTTTGAGAGTTCACTTTATCGTAAGTAGTGTAGTGTACTGTAATTGCGTGATACAGACAAATAGTGTACTTTAGTTAACGTGATATTTCTGTAGTAACTACAATTACGATACAGTATTCTCTATACAATAAAAATTACAATCGTGAAAAATAATTTGAATGTTATATTTTCATTTACATCAAATTGCGAATTCAATGTACATAGTGGATTAAATTGAGTTTATCTTCATTGAAATTGTTAGAAATTATCAGTCTGGCCTGATATATGAGAATAACAATAGTATTAATACAAAAGGTGATTACTGACATGTAGTAACGTAGTAGTGTATGTATTGAGGGAAGCATCGTGTGAGAATTTGTTTAGTTTACAATTACCGTATTTTCTTGAGTTCGATAAATTGCAATAACCGTACTGCCCATTGCTGACATCTGTCGACCTGTGAGAGGGGTCTTAGCTTCAGCGTGGGGTGCAGTGGGAAGTGCACAAGCAATCAGCGGGAGTACTCGAGCAGCGTTCGTGTTTATCGAGAGTTCATTATTGTAGGAAGAAATACCCGGCCAGACACTTCTTGTAATTCCTTACAAAATACCTTTCTCCTCCCGCATATATGTAAACAACCATGTGCATGATACTATTATTTGTGCCTTATCCCCCTCTCCAGTATTTTCATATTTCCATTAAAACACCCTGAAACCTGGTTCTAAAATAGCCTTGAGCCTAATGTTAGTACTATGCATTAAGTAGTTCAGTAGTTTATTATCAGGCAATAATGTTAATTCATTATCAGGCAAGGATTCTTTCATTTTATACACCATTGCGGTTTACCTATCGAAAGTTTTTAATTTAAAAAATATATTTATGGCGTTTAGGCATTTCTGACTCAGGGCCCAAAAATTCTTTTTTTACACTATCTAACCACTCTACACTGTAAAAAGAAATGTTTATTAAAATTAAAGAAAAAGGCTTTTATCTGTGCACCGAGGAACAATTTTCTTGGAAATGAACTATCAGCATGCTACAATAGAAACGAGCTTACTAATCTTATTTCAAAACTGGCATCTTCTTATTTCAAATTAAATAAGAATGTTTATATCTCATTTCTTATAAATAATAGTAATAATAAAAAAAAACTGGATGCACAAAAAAGAACTTTCCTCTGTTTTTAACAACTGTTTTTACCGTTTACGGAAATGTTATTGTTTCTCACTTCTACGGGGAAAAATCCCTTCTTGTCAATACTTGAAAACTAGTGGAAAACAACAGGCGCTGAAAAGTGTTTGCCAAATAGATGTCGGACCTCTTGAGTTGGTGTTGTGGATTTTGTTACCCCTAGAGTCCTTCAAAATTAAAGAAACCGAAAACGCAGTTCAAGACGGGTCATTTGTGGTCGGTCTCTTTTGCTCTTACTTTTGTTTGCATTTGTTAGCTTGTTTCCTGTTAGTAGCTACTTTTTGTCCCGTTGCCATAATTTGAAACATTTCAAGCTGTCCGATCGAGACAGTCTGTCCCACTATAAATAAAACATGAAATTTATACCGAATAGTGACCAAGACTTGGCTCTTTTCTGATGATAAGAACAATAAACGTCCCTCCGTGTGGTTCAGTTTCAAATGGATGCTATACTGTCGTCAAAGAAGGCAAATTTCTTGTCAATGTAGCTTCCCTGTTTTACAATTTGTTCAGAAAAATGATTTGCTGCTACAAAGGATAGGACAATAATAATACATTGCTGGTACATCACATGCAATAAAATAATGGTTTATTGCCTAGAATAGTCCCATTGCCTAATACGCCAAAGCTTCCAGCAGCTTTGTGCATATAAGAAGTGGTTCAATGTTGAGAGATTTTTCTTATTACTTTTAGTATTCAGTTTGCTTTGATGGCGACGTGTCAGAGCCCAATGTCACAATATCAATGGCTGCTTCATCATAACCTTTCGGTCCTGGCTCAGTTGGTAGAGTGTTGGCTTCGCATTCTGGAAGTCCTGGGCTCGATACCAGCTGGCACCTGTCCTGACTATTTTTCCCGGGCTTTCCTCTAATACAATTCAAATACCAGGATGGTACATTCAACTTAGGACCTGGTCGATTCCTTCCCTCATATTTCCCATGCCGTATCCCGGCGTGAGCCATAGATGCTTAAAAGCCAGAAACAGATTTATATAATATATCTGAATTTGATACGGGTGATATGTGACGATGAGTTTTATATACATATATATATTTCTCATTGTGGATTTGCCTGAACCTATAAAACTCATTGTCACATTCCAGTCTTTTGCATTTATGGTGGAGTGATTTGGCACGGAGGTTGCACCTCGCATGACAGGTAACATCCTAAATTTTGCATATGAAAATAATTTGAACGGAAGATCCCATTTACCGATAGAAGAGTGTCTGGATTACAGAGCGATTAAATTACATTTGTGTAAAAGAGGTAACTCCTCTTTCTCTAGGTTTTGCAGGTACAATTACCGGGACCTTCATCCTTAGCGCTCGTCATAGAGTAAGCAGATACTGTTTAGGTTGATTTTGACGATTTGAAATGTTACTAAAATATCAATAAATAACAGAATTCAATTGTATAAATTGGGGAGAAGTTACAGTTAAATTTCATATACAAATACAGAAAAGTTCATATACAGTTAAGTGCATATATTCACTTCTCACAAGTATTACTGCAAACGAGATAGAAAGTTCGGCGATAGTGTCTTCATTAAGAGATACTGTTCATTAAATGCCACTGGCAACCTTGTCACTACATACTAAAAAAACTTCCTATTGGATACTGAATAGTGTCTTCCTACCCCTCATTAAGCTTCGACTCCGCCCTCGCGTCTACAGATGTCAGCAGTCCACTGTACTTGAGACTTTTCACTATTAACACACAATTTTTCTTTTATGAACTTCAACAATATCGAATGTTTATAGAAGTCAACTAATAATATGACAAATGGGAAGTGAAGCAACAAGAAGGAAGTAATCTTTTCACGGAAATAAAATAATTTTTGACGACCAAAAATGTTCAGTACATGTTCGTTAAGACTGTCTCAAGGTTTGAAAACAGCGATTCTGAGAGCTAAGTAGGTTTCTGGTACCAGTT
Source organism: Lepisma saccharinum (assembly GCA_022664845.1). Taxonomy (NCBI): domain Eukaryota; kingdom Metazoa; phylum Arthropoda; class Insecta; order Zygentoma; family Lepismatidae; genus Lepisma; species Lepisma saccharinum. Next base: position 1,526 of record JAGDQP010041336.1, on the reverse strand, counting down.
AATGGGTGGCGCGTGCCTATCCTAAGTCAATCCTAAGTAAGCCCAAAGGGTTGCCATAATAAGTTAGTTTCTGAAATTTTCGGGAGCAATAGATATTTTAGTTTTAATGACCACATTTACAATCATAGTATTCACGTTCACACTCACAGTATTCATGGAAGCGTTTACACTTATAGTGTTCATGTGACATGGTGTAAGAATAAAGTAGTACATGAATGCTCGCTATTTGTAAGTAGAGAAAGAAAATAAAAAGTGACAAAGAAAAAAAATACATATTGTTTGCTGCGAACCCTGAGAAAGTAGTCCTTAAGTCACGTGCGAGGTTCTTGAGAGAAAGAGAGAGAACCTTTCAATGACTGACTTGTTTTTTGGTTTGCTCATGGCTCGATCCAAAGGCACGAGGAGAGTCAAGATTTTCCGAACTCGTTGTTATAACCGCGGGTGACAAACAATATGGTTTCTATTTTATTTACTGTTTCCCAAATGTCGGCGAGAAGGAATTTCTGTGGGCAGAATGGTTGTGAGTAGGTGGTGGTGGTGGGGAAGTTTCGGAAGTTTTCTTTGTAGCTTTCGGAAATGTTAGTGGTTAGTAATACTATAGCACGTAACGTAACGTTGCTGAATAAGGGCATTTGACAACGTATCCA
>JAGDQP010041335.1:0-16942 GCA_022664845.1 Lepisma saccharinum | reverse complement strand
TCTATCTTTAGTCGTTTAGGCTGTGTATTCTTTGAAATTTTAGATTTCGCGGCCATTTTGAATCCAAGATGGCAACCTTTTCAAAATGTCGGAATTTTTCCTTTATCTACTTATCATCCTCTACCTTCATACCAAATTTCATGTTTCTAGCTTACTCCAAACACCCTAAACAATATGATGAGTGAGTCAGTGAGTGAGTGAGTCAGTTAGCCTAAAATGTGCAATTTCAGGGGCCCACAACTAGAACATAGTTTGAGATACGAATATGAGATTTTGTACAGCTTCACATATTTACCATATCCTCTTAACGGCAAAAGCTCAAATTCTTATCTTTAATATATTTTTTCTTACGGGGTTCCCAAATCGTCGATTTTGCCATAAACTCTTGTTCCTGTATAACATGCTTGTGGCAGTGCTGAGGTTTTCTGACGTCAAGAACTTGGCTCATGCACTGCCGTGCATGTTGATACAAACTGGATGTAAAAAATTTCGTGATCTGCTTTGTTGCGACAGAATATCTTACTAAAGACATAATATATTTTAGTAGAATTCAGAACTATATATTATTTAGTGACTTTATCTAAATTGCAAGACCATAATTTGTGTAATGAGCGGGTGTGCTTATTTGTTTACGTCCATAACAGTCTGTAAATTACAGCAATGAAATCTTTAGTGGTAGTTAATTGTCAGCGTTGAGATTCTTTATTGCTATTTAGTAATGAATTCCCAAGATTATAAATTAATATTAAAAATAAGATTTATATTGATTTTAGTACAATTTTTGTAAATTATGAAAAGTATTTCGTTTTTGTATTCTATAAAGTCAGCGATCCAACCACTATGTTCATCACCTTAGAATAACAAAGTCGTATGTGAACAGTGCAACGGTCTAGATAAGTTACCGTCCCTTCATTTGCCTGGTAAGCTTCGAATAGCCACCAACTGCTACTCTCCGATTCTGAATTATAACTTAGCATCATGAGGTCTTAATCTCTTGCTTGTGTAGGTATTCTTTTGATTGATAGATAAAGTTAGACTACGTTTGATTAAGTTTGCCTTCTTCCCATGCTTGAATGGGCAGTGGTTGATGGCTTTTGGGTCAGAGTGTCTTCAAATCTCAGAGTATGCATGTGTATTAGCTACCAGTAATATCGATCTGCGATGTGGTTAACGTGTGGTCTGCGAACTTTGAGTTTCGTACCATGGGGTTCGAAATAAAGAGCTTCGAGGTATTGTATAGACGTAGATGAAAATAACTATTAGGAAGTGATCACTGTTTCTACGATATGCAGCGGCATTTCTTTCATAGGTGTAGTGGATGGAGACGATGACTGCAGATCCGGGCATTCCTAACAAGGTAAGACAGGTAGTCCAACCGGTCTGTAGATTTCTGAGGAGCGTCCTACATCGATACTGGCCACGCTATGATGAGTGTTTTTCGTCAGGATAATTGATATTTTCTGTACTGATTATCCCATGACAGCTTCGATTTGACTCTGAGTGGTTTGTGTGCACTGAATCTTTTCCCCGTAAATTCTTGCTTGCTTCAACCGGCAGTGATTTGCAGCATGGAAAGGGAGCAAACGCGATGTGATTTGTTTTTGTTTTTCTCCGTGATAATGCATACCTCTTGCCCTGGTGAAAAGAACCCGGAATCTTGTTCCCAGACCTTGTTTCTGGATGACGTTGACTTTATCGCTCTTCTGGAATAAAGCAACGCGAGGGGTTAGATTTTGTTGTCAGATGCGTGTTTCTTTCTAACCCATTTTCTTTGATGTGAAATGTTCTTTTCCTTTTCATTCAACATTTTTCTTTGTTCACTGAGTTGGTCATTACAATACAAGTGGAGTCAAAGAATCCGAAATCAGCCTCAAATGTAAGTTCATCACATAAAGAAAGTGTATCAAATTTGACAATGAGTTCTGGGTTGTAAACCATTCTTTCACCAACAATCTAATCTTTAATTCAAAGCATAGAAATTTAAGAATTTTAAAAAATATTAGCTAAACTTTTGTCAAGATACAACTTGATTTTATTGTGTGATTGAGTTTTGGCGCTGTTATCTAATCAGTGCAGAAAACATATTGCCAACCGCTTATGCAGTCGCATCACTCATGAAAGCATGCGTATATATTCAGTATGGTTTACGTACAATAAGTCGTAGATTTGTATAAATTATTCTTGCGACTGATCAATGAACGATCATTTTCTAGGTAGCAACACAGAAGCAGTGAATATGCGAGCATAAACATTGAAGATTTAGAACACTCGAGATGAAAGCCTACGATTTAGGGTCAGTTCTGCAATAGACCGCTGAACTTCTATGCAGCGCTAAGTTGAGGCAAACTCTCATTTTGCGTACTTTCATTGGGCAAAATCAGCAGTTAAGAACAAATATAAACATACGTTGTTTTCTCCAAACTTTGTATGCTGCAACTTTTCAAGTTTTCCTATTAAAAACAATCGTAAATGATGCTGCGCTATGGCATACATAGCCGTTCAACAACAATGTAGATAACAACAAAGACGAGATCATCCCTCCAAAAGCGGTGGGTACCGAACTTCACATTTTTGGTGGATACAACACTTTAAAGAGACAGATGCTGTTCACGACTGGCCCTAACAGACTATTGGCAATGCGGAAGCTACATTTCAACGTAGCCCCTATAAGTGAGTGCATGTGCCAAACGGCAATTGCTAGTGACACGAACAAGTTCCATAGGATTCTTCACAAGCGATTCCATCTTCATGCGTAACAACTGAAAATCACTCACGCATTAAAGGAAAATACCTTTGCGTTATAATTTCATTATTCAGGTTACACTTGTTCATTGTTGAAGCTAGCAATTGACGCTAGCGATAAGTGTCCACTTGTTTGAATGTGAGAACTTACACTAAGGTCAGAATGTACGGTTCAAAAAATCAGCACGTCACTCGTGAACACACGGGTAATAGCGCAGAAGTGAGTGTGTGATGTGGCTTCATGCGCAATTGGCACATTGCTCCACCTTCCTTTGTAGAGGAGAGCATCACCGGTGCAGTTTACTGTGACATACTTGAACAGTACGTACTCTCCAAGGTGGATGTCTTATAGCCATCCATGATTATCTAACATGATGATGCGTTTCTACATAACTTCCACGATGTTCGTGTTACTCAGTATGAATATCTTCCTGGGGGATGGATCAGCTGTGAAGGACCAGTCGTCGTTGGATTTTGTCTTATAGGGTGTATTAAAGATTAAGTATACCAAACACTGCGCAAGATCTTGATATCTTTACACATAGACAATGGACGCGATCCGAACTGTTTCATTTGCTATGCTGGAGGGTGTGGAAGAAGTGGTGTATTGATTTGAAGTCCTGGGCGTTACATAGGAGAACACATTCAGATTTATAGAGTGTTAGAACATAAACTTTTCACGCTTACAGCAGAAGCAGAAGATTGTAATGATCAATGCCACGTGGTTTCATATTTTTAAAATTTTGTAGCATGGTTTTGGGACACCCTATTTAGATAAATCTCTCTTAAAGTCTACACTAAAAAGGAGGTTGTAAAGATTGAAAAATCAAAACTCACCAGTGAATAAAAGAATTAAAATCGTGTGTTCTTGCGATGAATTATCCAAATTATTGTTCTAAAGTCCATGTAGAGCAAACACGAAACTGTCGCAAGCATGGATCTGCCAGAATGAATAATTGTTGAACTGTGTAGTCACATCGTGTGAAGTCGTCTCTACTTTAATGGTACCATCATTAGGGGGGTTGATTTCCTGTATAGGGAAAGAAATGAAGTTTACAGTAAAAGAACGAAAAAAGTTATTTTGCATCTGAACATTAAGTATGAAACTTATAGTCGTTAATCATATAAGAAAAACATATTCACTTTGCTTATTCTGGCCAAAATTAGGATTACTCTACGTATTTAAGCTGCATATTTAACAGGATGTGATTTTATACATTTTTGGAAATAAGGAAACAAAGATCATACTTACAAAATTTGTGGCACTAAACTCATACCTTTTAATTCATTTGTGATTTTAATGAAAGGTACTATTTCTTATTTACGCTCGAGGGAGTAAGAAATGGGATTAAGTGTGAAATGGAGGATTCAATGTATTTTGTTTTTATATTGGGTAAGAAAAATATATCATAGATTTTAAAGCCAGATTAGCATATCAGAATGTGCCAGCAGATAGCAAGAAAATCATGTCTTAGTATTAACTAAACTGAAGAAGTCTGCTCTATAATTTTATAGTAAGTTTTGTGCAGTATATTAGAAAGAGATGAAGCTTTTACAGTGGTCAATTTAAGTTTGCTTAAAATGAACAAAATCCTACAAGTATAATTATCTAAATAAAGGTGCATAGATGAAGAGAATAATAGATTAAACTTTAAATAAGAACAACAAAAAACAAAAACATCATTTGGTCTTCGAATTGACAAATTATTTTTTTTTGTAAGGGTATTCTGGCACCGTACCTTGTATTATAAATCTAAACTTAATATGCTGATGCACACATATCAAATGGGTTAAAACGTTTTTGCAAAACTTGAGTTTTACAATAAGATTTCAACACTAACAACTAGAGTGATTTTGGGTTATGGATTCAACAGTAATATTTGTAGGGTGTCGAAGACTCTTCATACCGAATTTGGTGCATGTACATTAAAAGGTATCCAATCATTCAATTTAATTTGTTGCATGATCCAGCCAGACTTAATGAGTTTTTCTTATTCTGAATTGGGTGTAGGATGTTACTAAACCTCAGTTCACCTACCATAACGTGGCGTAACTTCGTTATTGGAACGATCAGAAACTTGCAGACACGTAAGAACACAAACAAAGGAATAATTCTTACTTATAAATACATTAGTGTTTGGATATCATTTAAAACTAGATTTCATATTAGGTAAAATATAAAAATGATACTCTAAAATTCCTTGTCGTAAACTGCCAAGCGAATTCTTTTTCAAAGTAAAATGCATACTTTTAAATGGCTTATTATGTTCTTTCTCTGTGGAAGTGAGATAATGTGTAATGAAAATTGCAATTGAAAATATGTAAAGCTTATTCATATCAAACGTATTACTTAAAGTAGGGTTGCAACAGAACGAGGAAGGTTCAGTCGAATCACCTGCTTACAGAAACGGAATATAAAACGTAGAGAATAATTTAGTTAATGAAGCTTAGAAATGTTTCGATTCTAACAAATATGGTGACTAATAAATTGGACACGTTTAGGTATACGAACTTTTGTTACCATGCTATGCGATGAACTGTATTGCAGTGGCTGTAATACATAAAAATCAATTATCTTTAATTTTATCCACAAATATTTACTAGAGAATAGTAACAGTTGATTGAAAATTTAGTTTATTTTTAATTCAACCAGATTGATGTGCTTTACAATTTCAATTGAAAATAATACACACATGTAAAGTAGATATTAATATCTAAGACAAAATAAGGAAATCAACAATGTAACTAAAATTGAAATAGTAATGGCCTTTGGAATTTGTGGGTTTCTGAATTTGTGAAGTTTATTTTATAACGTTTTTATTGTTCAATATGATACGTTGGTTCACTACCACACCAAAATAAAGGAATCATCACAAATACTGTCTCTGGGAAGTGAGATTTGAAGCGCTACAGATACGAAAGAACTTGAACATTCTCACTGTGTGTGAGATCAAACTTACCCCTTAAATTGTGAGGTTTCTTTTGCCGCTTTGGATTTTGGATTTTACCAGCACGTTTCGCCATATTCCTCTTGTCGTTTTAAGCGATTTTATAAATGGCAGCCGATGGACATCTTCATAATTTGGAATATATATATATATATATATATATGATTAAACAGTTTTAATACTTTTTTATTTCAAAGTAAAAGAAATTATTAAACATTTCGTAATTAAAGAGAAGAGAGGTCAAACATTGCCATTTAGATGCCAATACGATATTCTTATTTCTAGGATTCCTACTTTTAAACTCAAGATGGCAACCTTTACCACAACACCAAAAATGGTACTCTCAAATAAGTTTGTTACGGTACCATTTGCTAACATTGTGTTCCCTAATGCAATTAATATTATTTGGGCAGCGTCCAGCTTTGTATTTCAACCTACCTTCACGTTCCATTTCTTACGAAAGTATCATAGTAGTGAAGTCCTGTAATCAAACGTCACGCATTGATTTTTGATACTTATATGTTTCGTGATGTGTAAATCCGCCAATACTGAAGTAACTAATATAAATTACTTTTATAACAATCTAGTCCTTTCAGGAACTCAGGATTAACGTTTTTCCATCTCCCATTTCGTTGCCATGTTATTTTTTTTAAGTGCATTAGAACTCATTGTTTGACTAAGTGCGGTAGGTATTGTTAAAGTACACGAAAAGATGGAAATGTCATTGAAAGATTTTAGTATTATAAAATTGAAGGTACTGAGATCTCATACGACTGAATTCAATACCAATCGAAACTTTTGGACAAATCCCGTATCTCATCCTTTTTCCATTTTGTGGTCTCTTCTTCAAAGTCATTTCTTCTTCCCAGTTGGGGCAGTGGTGGCTCAGTAGTAGAATGCTTACTTCTGGTGCTTGGTGTCCTCGATTCAATCTCGGCTCGTGATTTGTGGTCGACAAATACCGTATACGTGGGTTTACTCGGGATTTTCGCGTTTCCTCCCACTTTTTTCATTCCACCAATTCATACATCATCGTCCATTCGACCTGAGCTAAAGTTTCCTAAAGGCCTTAAATCAAACTTATTTCCAGTGGAGACCCGGGTATGTACGTCACTCAGCTCTCCAAAGTCTGGACCTGGTCAAGAGAAGAGAAATACGAGGATAACGAGAAAACCAAAGAAAATTCGTCGGGACATTGTTGAGAAAAGATTCGATTAAGGAGCTGCAGGAAGTGGCTAGGAAAAAAACGAAAGAGGAAAATTAATGGATTTTAAGAGACAGTATTAAGGAAGAAGTAAGGTAGAAAGGGTAATGTCATGACTAATGCAGAAGGCTAAAATTTTGCTCCAAGTATCCTCCACTGTAAGGAGAGCAGTCTGATGATGAACAACACGAAGCTTATGTTTTGGAAAAGTAATGTTTATGTATAAGGTGTCGGGGGAATACTTGTCACTTTGGCGAACAATACTTCTCTATTTTTTATTATTCAGTGCTTATTGCACAAATTCAAGAAATTGTTTCCTTAACTTAATATTTACAACAGGAATTATTCAGAGACGGTTTCTGTATATATAGTTAGTACCATTTAATTTCGAACGATCTAATTCTGTCAGCAAGAACCATATTCCGAAAGTAAATCTCAATTCGAAGAAGAGTAAAATTTAAAATGGATGGAAATCTCGGTAAACATTATTGGAATCTAACATAATAACTCTTTATCATAAACAATTATAATATTTAATAGAAGTCTTCTGTATAGCCACGAGAAAGTGTTTTTCTCATTGGACCACAGTGATTTCGTTGAAACTTTACTGTCAATTATATTGAGCCGAAGCACATACAAACTCACTTTTGAGATTAATCTATATTTAAATTTAGCTAGGAGTTAGACTGATAGTTTTCTTGCTACCAATAACTTATAGTATATTGTGTATTCTCTAAAATTGAAGGATTTGGAACATTATATTGATATTAATAAGTTTCCATATTGTATTACATTGACCTACATTTTGAGCTTAGAGTTACTTATATTCTTATCTGTAATTGTTACTGTATTTGTTTTCCTGACACAATTCTTGGAAACCAGAAATATCTAAAGCATGATGGCCGAATGAGTTGAATTTCATCTTAGCTACCTCTCCAGCACTGATCAGAAAACAGCATTCCTTTGCCACCAGAATCATCTTTAATTTCCATATGTTTATTATTTTTAAATATAACTTTCTGTTGAATTTTATGGTAAAATCAGAAGTCGATACTTTTATCCATTAGATTGAGAAATATTATAAGACTAAACTCTGTTTCTCTACTTTGTGTTCATTTGTACGTTTTGTGTAATGTTACGAAATCATAACTTTAAATGATCATGTATGCTAAAGAGTCCGGTTCCACTTCTCTGCAGGGTAAATTTATTATTAAGATTAGAGATTGTAATCCATGTATCATCTTTCATTTTAAATTTAAAAGCAGTATTCTGTTTTCAATCATTCAACTAAATTGGTCGGATTAAAAATTGAAATAAGTAAGTAACACTTGAAAGTAAAAGAACGACATATATCTGACACCCTTCAAATTTGGTTTTTATATCTCATGTTGTAAATTAAAGATGAGATCGATTCTTTTAATTTCCAAACACCACTTGAATCATTTTGCTGTTAAGCCTCTCAATTAATGTCGGATCTTTTTCAAACTTGAAATAAAAATACATCAAAAGAAAATACAGTCATACTTACATACACCAGTGTTGGTAGAAAATAATTGTGTTACAAATTCAGTTGCTATAATACGGTTAATAAGAATTGAAATGGGAGGTTCCTTATTGTTGTTATTATTTTTTTCACTAATGTGCTGCGGCTTTTGACAAAGTTCTTAGTCTAGTTACATGGAGGTAGATGGTGTGGTCGAAATGGGCTGCTTTCATGACAAATCGTATCGCATCCTAATCACAGTAAGCAAAAAGTTACCATCCACAGACATCTTCACAGCTGAAATTTATTGCATTGTTCTCGCTTTCAAACAGGCCCGTAACTAGAAGAGCTGAGTCCCTTCTAGCACGATCGTGAGCCCCCCTAGCATATCGCAAGTCAAACCTCCACTGTGAAAATGAAGAAATATTTTTTAAATGTTAAAAGTAATAACCGCTTTATGCTACAGTTTCTCTACAGCTTTCTCATTCTTTCTGTAATCATGTCTGATCGGCGGAAGCTAGCCAGTTTTGAGGGTGAAATAATTGTGCTTCTGCAACAATGTCCCATATACGTAAGTAACCTTTGTTCCTATCTTATTTTCACACACACACACAAAAAACAAAACAAAATAAAGACTTCCTACTCGCTTACAGTCTATAATAATGTCAGAATTATATGGTACAATTCAATGTTGAGTCAAAAGTTAAATTTTATTTATGGCCTTTAGACATCGAACACTCCTTTTGGCTGGGATAGGATTCAGGAAGAATCGTCCACGGCCTAAGTCGGGGAAAGAGTCGGCCAAGGCCTAGTTAGTAAGTGCCATCACAGTATTTCTCTGGTGTAAGCGGGACAACCCTGGAAAAAGCTAAGTCAGGATGCTCGGCCGCTGGGATCGAACCCATGACCTTCCGAATGCTACACCAACACTCTAACAGTAAACTATGACAGCACAGTAACGTCGTATTAGTCAGATTTTCAAGTAAATCTTGTTTACTCTTTCAACGTCAATGTACAAATACCTGCAATATAATTATTTTTAGTATCATTTCTGTAAAGAGTTTGCTTTCCTCGTAATCAAAGTTCTGTCTTCTAGAAAACACAGTCACAATAACACGTTCACTGAAGGAAGGCACAGAGATAACTAATCATATTTCTGTATTTTACGCACTGACTATATATAAGTTCAGCTCCGGATGTTTCTTTGCCCCCATTTTCATTATATATCGTGAGAAAATATCGTGAGTGCACCCCTCGACTCCCCACAATTTATTCAGATTCAGAAATACGCTAATTGTGTTTTTTCACATGGTATTTCATCTATTTTCCGACGGCATTTGGACTCACCCATTCTCTTTGTCTCTCTCTCTCTCTCTCTATCTATCATCTCTCATCATATCAACGGTGGGAAAAGTCATGTCTACAGAGTACGTACAAGTAAGCTAGTAGTATCCTTTTCCACGACCTATTCACCTATTTTCCAATTCTAACATGTACAGGAACTAATTTCGCCTCTCTCTCTCTCTCTCGCTCTCTCTCTCTCTACATTTGAAGGATGGGTAAAAATCAAGTTTAGTATAATATCTCGCAGAAACAAATTCCGTCTCGGCCTTCTCATTTGCGATCAAAGCCGTAATTAATTCCTATCTCAGGATCCTGCCCTCAAGCCGTAAACTCGGACGATCACCAAACCAATGTTCACGCCTCCTGCATCTATCGTGTCAGGAAACCGTCCATCCATCTCTTCCTCGAGGATGATTCGAGCCACACATGTGGTCATTGTGTTACGCAATCGCAAAACTCTCTCACGTTGTCAATAGTTTCCGGAACCATATAGTCGCTTCTGTTTTCACAAACATTATGAACTTAGTCTCAGAAACAACTCCATAGCATTGCATAGCAGTGTATCTCTTCTTTCTGTGTATGCGAGCGTGTGTGTGTGTTACAATAAAGGTATTTTTTCTTTCCTCCAAACCCGTGTTCCGCGTTAAAACTTTAGATTCAACCAGTTCAATCTCTGTGTTTGACTATTTTTGCTGACATTAACAGGTATATTGTTTTTAATTTCTCAATACTCTTTTGCTTTCCTGCTTCTACCAAAGAATAAAACAAGAATTATTTTATATTGTCTGAATTTTTATCTGTGAGTTCCATTCCATGTTGCAGAATAGCAATCTTTCAAACATGTTTAAAAAAAATCATGCATATTCAATAAAACTAACAATGAAGTATCTTATTCTAAATTTTATTTTCTAATTCTCTATTGTTTTCTTAGTGTGCATGGAGTTCTCCCCACGCTTTTCCATACGCGAGTTTCTGGGTTCATTACCCAGCACTTTCCCTGACATTTCATGAAAATAACGTCCATCACCTCACAATTTATACCAAATGTCCTTCTATCTATTTTTTGCTCTGTAGTGTATTCGAGCTATTGTTCCAAATCTAATTTTTATATAATATTGTCATCAAAATGTCGCCATCACCCGAAATTTTCTCACGTTTGGTTCTTCGTCTACAGAAGGTGGTTCAAAAGTCAATGCTTCCTGGGTCATGAGAAGGGTTAGGAAAAATCCCCAGACCTGTCAAAACCCCCAAATAAATGTCACGCATCTGGACACTTCCGCTCAATTTGCAAATTCATCTACTAATGAATGATCAATCACTAAGGAAAAACATATTAGTTAAAACTCGTACATTTTACGGTGTCATCAAGGCTAAGCAATATTTAATGTCTCTTCTTTCCTTGAAATTAACTTCCTGTTGTTCTACGTTTCCGAGACGTTTACGTCACTAAATTCACTTAATAAATGCTTTCCTTTGCTTCTTCTTGTTTCATACAATCGACCCAGATAGCCTTCTTGACAGCAACATTTATGTCTTTCCAACACAGTGCTCTTACCACAAACAACAAAATAAAATCCTTAGAAACATCCTCAATTGCTATTAATTGAGAGAATATGAAATACTGGAATCAATTGGGTTACTGACTCTTTTCTAGCATCTATTAACTTTGTAAAAGAAAGGCAAAGTTATCAGACAACAAAAGAAAAACTGCCTTTTAATGTTAAAAATGGTATAGGAAAAATGCTAAAACTAGCGTCAAAATATTCCCACCGAGTAGAAGCTACGGGCACTTATTCTCTTTAATTTCTTTAACATTTTGAAAATAGTGCATTTAGGCAATTTTGAGTCAATTACTCAAAAACTAAAACCACATTACTATTATTTACAACAAAACAACGTTATGGAAAAGCTTGCTGTACTTTTCCAAAGAAATTCTGATAAAATTCATGTCCAGGTTTGTTTTATAGTACACTCTTCATAGCTGAAATAAACATATTTGATATGTTGATCCCTTCAACATAGCGACCATAACGAATTACAATAATAATGTTTTGCGTTCTTTTAAGAGCCTTAAATTAAAACTGTATTTGAATCCGTATTTTTTAAAATAGCATCAGTCATTCACATTCAAAGTTACACAAAATCACAACTATCTATCAATTACTTTGCCCTTTACTGGCATCAACCTCTTAGCATGATGTTATAACTCCACAAGAGCCGTTCAGCATGTGGTTTGAGTTTTAGGCAATTTCCAACAAATATAATTTTCATGGCTGTCGTAATTTTAACTGATATCGATTCATTTCCAGCCTTGCAAAGTTCACAACAATTTGACAGCGAAGTTTTAATAGATTTGGTTTGTTGTTATTAGTGCATTTATGTCTTTATTGGTATATTCTCAGTTGCAACAGTGCTTCAAAGCTTGCATTGCTACTTACGGTTTAATTAACACTTTTAATCAATATTATATTGTAAGAGCCATAGAAGAAGATTTTGGTTACTTCGACAGTTTTAAGTCTATTTAATATAAAAATTAATACTTACTTCTGTTTTTATAAACTCAAAATAAAATAAAATAATAGGTGAGCAAAGCAAATACGTTTTATTTAAAAACTAAAAACGTGTAACGGTTTCGCCAACTAACTAACAACTTGGTTTTATCAGACACACTAAATCACATAAAGAACACGATTTCTAGTGAGACAGCCATCCGATTCCTGATTGGCCCTTTGCCAGCCAATCCCGTACCTACTACACAAAGTGAATTTTTGATTAAGAACAATCACTGATTCCCTCTCACCCTCTGTTCCTACTACATCTACTCAAACAATTCCAAAATAAGCCTTCCCCTGTAGAAATTATTTTAAAAGTGATGTAAGAAAATTAAGTAAAAATAAAAAGAAAAAGGAACACTAAACTAAACATAATCAATAAATAAAACCAAATAAAATAAATATATAAAATAAAATAACTAAATAAAAAACTATCTCTTTCACAAAAAATATATATTTTAAAACTCCTTAATAACTTACCCTACTGTTCATCAATTTTAAGTCCCGAATTCCAGTTCATCGCTTTTTCACCTTCCACTTCTATAAATGTTACTTCTTTCCATTTTCTGACAGTCCTTCTATCTTCCTGTTCCAACACTTTCACTTCACTCTAATCCACTAATATCCCGTATCAATTATATGTTTGTAAATAGCATATCTGTCCCTCTCCAACCTAACATCATCTCTCTGTTGTTTTATCATCTATCTTTCTCGGTTACTCAACATAGCACATTTCACAGTCACTGCACCGGATTCTTTAAATCACTCGTTATTTCTCCTCCCTTCTCCTCTCCTCTCTTATAACATCCAGTAGCCTGTTGCTTCTTTTCTGTACTTTGAAAAACCACCCATCTTCTTCAGCATTCTCTTTGTCACTTCTGTTTCCCCCACTCTCTATCCCCCACCACAGTTTCTTCTCTATTTTCCTTTTGTTCTGCTCTTTCTTCTTTTCCTTGTTTCTTGGTCTCTGCTTTCCTTCTGTACTTCAACTTCCTCTTAACATATCCATTTCTCCTTAACTGTTCATGAAAAACTTCTATACCTTCCTCTGCTTTTCCCTTTTCACTGTTGACCTGTCTAATTCTTTCTTCCATGTTTCTTATCAAGTTCATCTTCATCGAGTAATCCACATCACTCCTAGCATGGCAATAGTTCCCGGACGCTCAATGTTTGGTACCATTTGGTGTATATCTTCTCTTCTTTCATCTTTATCCTCATATCTAAAAATACTATGATATTATCCTTTTTCATTTCCAACTCCAGTTCTATGCCTTTCACTTTATCTTCAATTTCTTTTACAAATTTCTCCAACTGCCTTTGTGTGCCCTCCCATATCCCAAGTAATCATCAACATGTCTACTAAAAATACTAACTTGTCCCCTCCTTTTACCTTCTTCCGTACCTTCTTCTTCTATTCATTCAAAGCAATCTCCGCCAGCATTGGACTCAACCTTGAAACTATGCTCAGCCCCTCCTTAGTTCTGACCAACTTATCATCTATGACACAAAAGCTATTCTTTAACATAGCATTCAGAGTCTTTTAAGCCCTTCCCCACTCATGTTATTAATCCTATTATCCTTCATATCTTCTGTTATGACCCTCACTATGTTCTGTCTTCTTAAGCTCGGGAACATGGCTTTTACATTTACACTGAACATGATCGATTTAGCACTCATCTCCCTGACCTGCCCCAGTCTTCTTTTTAATTCCACAGAGTTCTTCACACTAGCATTCTTGTGTAGTGTCCCCTTGTCACTTCTGCCAGCTTCTTTATCTTCTCTTCCAGCGGTTCAAACATATTGCCCCTACAATCAAACACTGGTTTTAATTTCACGTTCACCTTGTGAATTTTCGGGAAACCTTTCATCACCGGTATCCTACCTTCTTTGTTTATTCCGCTCTTGTAGCCTTCTTTCGTTAGCGATACCATCAATTTTTCTTTTATTTCTTCGCACATATTTCTGTCTCCCATTACTTCATAAGTTTCATCACAGAGTTCACTAGATTTTTCTACGTACCAATTCTTCTCATTCACTACAATAGCGTCACCTTTGTATGCTTGTTTCACACATGTTTTTCCTTCTCCTTATGTTCTCCAACATACCGTAATGTTTCTTTGAAAGGTTGCCCTTCCCTTTGTTATGTTCTTTTTCACTATTACCTTGGCCCTTCTTAACCTTTCCCCTTATGTCCTTGTCCTGTACCTGTTCTATCGCTTGTTCTACAGAGTAAATGAATTCCGCAGTATCCACTCTCGGATTTTTATATTTACACTTATAGCCTAACTCAATATTACATCCCCTATTACCACCACTTTCTTTTCTATCTCCTCCTTTTCTTCTTTCTTCCATCCTAGTCTCACTCTTTTCTCCTCCAGTCTATTGTGCACTTTCATACTAAACTCCCTTTCCCATACATTAAGTCTCTTCACAACCGCTTCCCTCGTGAACACCAACACACTATCACTAATCTTAATTTTCAACTCCTTTGTCTTTTCTTCACTACAATTTAACCAGCGCTCTCTAACCCTAATTTCTTATCAAATCAGTTCGTCTTCCATATTCTTAATCAGTATTTTATATCTACTCGATTCATTCTTCACTCCTTCCTTGACCACTTTCAGTCCTTTTAGAGTCACTTGTTCCACTAAGCACTGTCTTAAGAACCAAACCTGCTGTCTTTTAGAAATCTCCACTCTCGTCCTGTCCTTCCATTTGTTTATTCTCCTTTTCAGCATCGCAGCTACACCAACTATGATATCTTCCATACCAAAGCTTTGCTTTTATAAGCTCTAGATAAAATAAAATAATAGGTGAGCAAAGCAAATACGTTTTATTTAAAAAAAAATAAAAATATGTAAAGGTTTCGCCAACTAGCAGCTTGGCTTCATCAGAAACACTAAATCACATAAACAACATATTTTATAGTGAGGCAGCCATCTGGTTCCTAATTGACCACCACTTGCCAGTCAATCTCGTACCGACTACACAAAGTGACTTTTTAATTAACAACAATCTCTGATTCCCTCGTACCCCTGTTCTGACTACATCTAAGCGAACAATACCAAAATAACAGGACAAGGCTTATTCCAGGAAAACGAAGGTAAGATATGAATCTCTGGGACCATCACTGCCTCTGGAAAATTGGTGGTATAATGAGAATTAGTGACGGGCACAAGAATTAATATTTTACCTTCGTTTTTATCTATTAATCTGTTCCCTCCTTAGAACTGGGAGGCAAAGGACATCAGCTCTAAACCCAACCCTGGGTTCGCCACTGCCTCTCAAAAATTGTGGGTACCAAATTGGAATTTTGTACCCACATGCTAACCTTACTGCTTTTACAGTGTAGAATACATGAAGTTAAAAGTATCGATGTACAGTATGCATATTAAATGAATCCATTCATTTAAGCACTTATATTTGTATCTTATACAAAATTATTTTCTGTTTATATTGTGTTAATATTGTAGTAACACTTCTACTTGTCGACGCAATGTTATATATTTGTATGGTGTAAGAAAGAGGGATATATGAGATCATTCCTATCTGTAATAGATAATACATTGGCAAAATAAACAGAGACAGAAATGTAAGAATAAAAGAGCATATAAGGGGAATCAGATTGTTTATGTAGTCCTGTTATCGCCCATAAAATTAATTTTCTTTTTCTTTTGTATGTATATTTGGAAATGATCACAGGACTTTCCAAGTACAATTGCAGAAATTAACCATACAATTTAGAATCATATCAAAATATTCCACAAATTTTGATTTGAAATTAATTAGATCACTGAAACTTACTACAAATCAGAACAGAAATCGTAACTGAACCAGGATGTTGGGAACACATCAAGAGACTTGAATCAGTCATTGTCATTGTGATATGTATTTGTAATAGCACATATACCCTTTTAACAACTGCCGATTTATATTTACAATTAATTCGAATCTTAAGAAAACACAATTAATTTATCACATGAAAGGAAAAAGTATATTTGAAAAATATTGTGTTAAAAAGATTTTATAAAGTTATTCAACAAAGCAATATGTAAATACGTTTATGTTTAATTTACTACAGAATTGAAAATAATTAGTAGTAGATTTCTGAAATGCCCTGTACATTATTGTAACCTAACCTCGTATATTTTCATTTTTATTCCCTGAATAATTGTTATATTGTATTAGTACGTAAGATTTCAAATGAATAAACAAACGGTAATAAGGTTGTTTTCAGGAGGTGAACTTGAAACAAGGCAAAAGGCAATTAATATCAGACCATGAGTATTCAATCATAGTTCCATTTCCAAACATATCGAAATCATAAGCTCATAATAAGAAGTAACACGAATAATGATTGACAATATTATCACGCCCGTACGTTTACTATTAACAGAAAATTGAGTAAGCAACACCTGCAGTCTAAAAGACCTGGGAATCTAACATTATTCACATATACACAGGAAATTGAGGGATTATAATAGACTATAGATATCAAATAATGTTCACAGAACCAATCTGTGAGAAGGGTAACACTTGCATGAATGATAATTAAACGGAAGTACTTCGATCGTCTTGCGCAAATATGAGAAGAAGTAAATAGGTCTAGATTACATCAACTGTGAAGTATTCCAATAACATTCCAAATGCCTGAAGAGACGACAGTTTG
>JAGDQP010041334.1:0-16942 GCA_022664845.1 Lepisma saccharinum | reverse complement strand
CTTTCGTCACATCTTTCAGCGACACATACTGTAGCACTAGAATTATTGAATTCTCTAGAAATATTACCGAGATCTTTCTTCAATTATTTTATTTTTAAGGTACGATAAAAAATTAAGTTTCGTGTACAGTGTTGCTAATTTTGGATTTATATAGTAGGCTTTCTATTCTAGACGGTATACTGTGAATGGGCCGAATGCTTGCTTAGTCCTGATTGTTGTATCTATATGTTTTAAATCACTCAAGTGTTCTTTGAACCTTATACGGTATTTACGTTTCGTTTTCATTGTCCGATATGAAATTGAAAACTCGTTTTTCTACGGATTATTCAGAATGTACTTTATATTTGGAAAATTATATACCAATATTAATAGGAGATTTATATATTCTAGTTACACTGACTGTGTAAACTCAATCTTGCAGTCTCCTTACTGTTTTGTGCTTGGTAAATGGGGACATCAAAATGGGAATAATGAAAAACCATACAGTTAAATTCATGTTTGTTTATTTTTGTGTACTGAGTATTCAATTACACAATACTCAGAATATCTCATTAGCAAACAATGAAATATTTTCCTATTTGTATTTTTCTTTTAGTGTTTTGGATATAAACCAGTATTTTATCATCTCTTTTGAATATCACCGCTGCACAGTGTGGTAGTAATATTCGAAAGTAAAGCCACAATGATTCGAAATCTAAGTTCAAAATTTCTCCAATTAGCACGATATTCTTATTCAAAGTGAACACAAGTTCAGTTTAAACCAGTTTGTAGTGGAAGAAAATAAAAAAAAGTACTGTGGAATTCCTTTTCTACCACTTTGACTTGTAAGAGCTTTGTCTACATTCTGCAAACAAGCAATTTCCGCTTACGTCATTAAGCCTGTTCTAGTTAGCTAGCAAAACGAAGGAGTTCAAATTGGGCCGTTGTGAAACAGTTTCTCGGGCTGAAAGTGGCTACTTGTCCGAAAACCGCAATGAGCTAACGGTTCGACTCCTCTATTAAACAAACAACGTGTTTGGAAGGGGAACTCTGTTTCTTCGTCAAAATGGCAGGACAAAAAGAAAAACAGTTTGAATAAACATCGGCTTTAACTGAGAGGTAGAGCGAGAGAAGACAGAGAGAGAGGGGTGAACAAAAGAAAGAAATCAAGAAAGGAGACAGTGAATAATTGTCTTCAGCATTTCAGCCAATAAATACAATGTCTCCAAGCTGTCTCTTACTCAACTTTTAGTTACTAGGTTTAAAGACATTGGTGCCAAATTATTTAAGACAATTTAGAAATTATTTGCTACCACCCATAATTATTCAAAATGAAACTTATACAACGTAGTACCAATAAGTATCAAATTAATAAAGAGTACAGGAAAAGAAAGCGAGATGTCAATTTCTTTAAATGAGTTTCTACTCATAACAAGCACTAAAAAGTGACAGCTAAGTGCTTGGAAAGTTTCAATCAGAAACGCAAATAATCATCTAGTTATTCTCGACAAAATCATATCAACTTTATTTCAATAACGTTTTCACCTTACATTTGAATTAAATCTCTTATCAGTAGAACTTTACTATTTGAGAACACATAAATACAAAGTTACAAATATTAAATACAACATAAAATGTTCCTTTCTCACATTTTAAGTCATTTACGAGTTCCATCTGGGTTTTCACTCAGTCTGGAGTGGTGTCATATTAATTGTGTCGTCACTCCAGGTATATAAATTTATTAAACACGTTATTGTGCTCTGTGTGGCGGAAATGCCACTGAAAAATATAGGGAATGGGACAAAGAGTAGTCGAATAAAATTTAAATGTTATAACGATATGCTTAAGCCAACATATGAAAGATGAACAACACTAAAGACATAAGCAAACAGGGAATTAACTGTTAAGAGATTCGTTACACTGATTTTATATGGAAAACTGCAATTTGTATGGCGGTTGCAGGAGAATATGAAGAGGAAGAAGATAAGTGCAACTTTTTCACTGTAGTAAGAAAGGTAATGTGTACGCTCAAAGAAACAAAAGCGCAAGACTAGTAACTATGGAAAGGCATAAGCTTATATTGAAGAGTCTGTCGCTTTTCAGTAAAACACTAATAATGCTGATGATGTTTGAAAATAATCACATACATCAGTATTTCCCGAGCTTTTATTATTATTATTATTATTAAATGAAAATAAAGGTTTTGACAAAATAAACTATGTATCCAATTGATTGAATTAAACCATATATGACGTAAATGTCGTGCGTCAATTTGAACATATCATTTTCTAATAGTTCATCAATTATACAAAATCAACTGTCATATTCATCGATTTAATGGCAATTTATGACATGTTAGAAAGTTAAAAACGTATAACTGAATATAGTTCCAATATATGGGAATGTAGTTGTGGCAATTTGAGTATTAATGTTTAATATATGCAGTACTTTATTTGACATTTCCTCTGTAGTTGAATGCTATTTGCACTAAGTTTCAAATTGCATCATACGAGAGGGCAACATTTGTCATTGTTTTGATACGATGAGTGCTAACGAATCAACATAGAGAAACAATACTTTATTTAAGTTGATTTAATTTCACAAAAGAATTTGTCTATGTTTAATTACAAACTAAATTGATATGAATAACGAACGCATTTTGCAATTATCGTCTTTCTTCAGGCACTAGTGATCAATGCTGATGTTCAAATACATAATTAAAATGCAATCAAAAACGCATTTAATAAAAATATTGTTTCATCAACAGAATAGAAGGCAACACATAACTAACTTTTTATTCGAGTCCCGTATGAGTGAAAGTTAAAAAGGGAAGATATACATTTTGTCCTGTCCTTCTGTTCCCCTCCCCCGCAAATAGATCTCAGCAACTACAAGTCAGAAAGAGATGATCCAAACACTGTTGTATTCCACATAGTCTGAAACTGGGGGAAACTACAACTTGCTAAAACTGGCCGATCCTTTGCAATCGTTTCGTATTCTCCATTTGTTAAACCCTGGATCTCAGTAACTACATCGTTGGATGGTCTGAAACTGTGGGGAAAACTATAGTTTTGCTCTATTTTTATATTTTTAAAAGAAACCTTTGATTCTATATGGGGGCGCTTTGGTATAGTATGCAAAATTTAGGACTTTTCCATACAACCATAATTATCATTATGAACTAGTGTTCATTTAAGGGTTACATATTAACTTTAGTTTTTAAGTCATAGTTCCCATTTTTATTATCCCCTTTTAAAATTTATTTATTAGCTGGCCTGACCCGTCATTGTGAAAGTAAAATTTTAAAAGAACTATTTATGAAGTTATTGGTTATAAATGATATACAGTATCTAAAACAGGAAATATCTTTACGTAGATGGTGTTTAATTAAATTTTACACTATTATGATTACAAAAATACATACGTTGAAATAATTAACTGATATTTATATAATAAATAAAGTAACTATTTACTTCTAATTTAAACGTTGTACATTTTATAAAATGTCCTTATAAACTACATTAATAACTAGTTTCTCTTTCCTTAATTGATGAATTTTTATTAGTCTTTACTCTAGAAGATGCAACGTATAACTTGACATGTTAGAAACATGTCATCTCTTATATCTAGCTCGTCTTCCTTCAGTGCTTGTCCTTGTGACTAATTTGTGGTCATAGCAAAGTAGACTTTCACCGTAAGTTATAGACGTTTTAACCAAAACTGATCATCAGGTGAAATTACTGAAATACATAGTATAAGAGCTAATTCGTCTTCGCCATATCCAGTAATGGTATTTTGTTCGATGATATTTTTGTGAATAGTTCTTATTTTCAGTGTAGTACTAGGTTGCAATGTTTAGTATATTTCAAATTTTTTAACAACATTATTGGTACCTCCACTTTTAGTTTCAGTATATGTGCAGGGAGGCTAGATGATTTTAGTATATGTAAAAATCCACAGGACAATATACTGCGTTTTTCATGGGTTAAAATGTATCCACTGGGTTGTATATCATATTATCTAATTTAGCAAGATAATAATACGTAAATTCGTTTGCTTTGTCTGCTTTTGCTACTATTATCATATGGTCCGTTCTTTTAACAAGCAAAGAGGCTTGTTCAATAAGTTATTTGCTATCTGTATCAATCCGTTCTGTTAATTATTTACATTATTTGCTGGCAATTTGACGTTCCCTTCCTGTTGGTTAACTTTGTTTTTTCCTAATGTTAATAATAAATTTACAAATCCTTCTGAATCTTTGTCTCCACCCAAATGCCAAAGTCTTAAGAATAATGGGACACTTGCAAGATTACGCGAATTCCCCCAGAATGCAATTCCATGTGTTAGATTTGACCTAAGTGTTATGATGTGTTATGTTCATGCACTGCTGGGTAAATGGACACCTCTACTGCAAATTTTCAGTAAAGATAACTCCAACATTGTAACAAATAGGCCAAACGAAATACAAGTATACCTTTTCGGGAACATTTTCACATCACTCGCTTTCCATTTGAAAAAATGACCTCTGTCTAATATAGAGGATACGTTGATATGCTACTACAAAACGTAGACCTTTTTTTTACTACTCTACATTTGTGAACTATTATTCTTCATTTCCTTGACGGTTGTTTGTGAACTACAAAGCTGTACTGCGACCGTATAGTGTTTATCTTCCTACTATACATGATGCATGCATGAAATTTTATCAAAACATGGTACGTGATGTGTCTTTTTATATATGATTTTCGAATTCAGCACAGCGAAATACAGTAAAGACACCTAAAATTTAAATAAAAAAGTTTTATCATTGTTTACCAGTATTGATGTCAATCCCAAACATATATTGTTCTTTTTGGATTGATTCATATTTATTCTCTCGAAGTAATTTGACTATGGAAAACCATCTTACAAAGTACGAAGCGGTGCTTACATCGAAATAAAAGTTTTATTTTCTGTAATGATTATAAATGTAGTTGTCTGTTAGAAAGTAATTTTGTTTCCAGAGACCCTGGTTAAACACTGGAAATAGAGCTATCATCCTACATCAATGGACTCAAAATGGAGTCATTAATCATACAAGTAAATAAACATTACACTGTATAGGAACTCAAATACAATTAGATTTTTAGCAGGAAGGTTCCTCAAGTTTAGAGCACATCTTAATCTGTACTTCGTGGACTACTTACACCACGAATTTGTTAGCCATTGAAGTTGCAGTGATATCTTCAGATATTCTTTATTACTAATATCTTGTTTTCCAACCGTAGCTGACATATACTGTATGTCGTTAAGTTATAGTGCTGTATTAAGGGATCTTTAAGGCAGTTGTAAATTATACAAGCATTTTGTATAATCTTCAAGGTTTAACAAAATCGGCCAACAACGTCGCGTATCATATACGATACAATCTTGCTGGAGAAAAGGCAAACATTGTATTTTTCGTAGCCTGACAGTAGCATAGTTCTAAATGGTAGTGATGAAATGGATTTTGCATAATGCACAAATCTAACCGTCTTTTATAAATTCAACTCTGGAATTTGTTCTAAATAGCTGCTAACTCATAGTAATCACTTTTACCGCTTGCAAAATTCCCTGCACGTGAAACACTACACTTACATGAACATAACTTCCATCTAATGGTAGCAAATCCATCGTATATTCATCTTGTCGAGGAACGTTTACAACATACCTGCTTCTAGACATGACAGTCGTGATCATCTAGTACTAATGAATTTACCTGTAGCTGTAGGCTACTTTCAAGTTCTCCTTCTAACGATCACCTCAGGAATTTCTTTAGAACAAAAACAAGTCTAGCAGTAAGTCCGTATACAAAATCAAATCTAATCGTTAATCGTATTAGACTCTCTGACAGATTACAGAATCCTTCGTAAAACATTAGAAAACTACGCTACGGTACTTAGCAGGTGCTTGCAATTTCAGCACGTACATAATGCAATGACGTTACAATAAACACTTAAATAATTGTACTCGAATTATTGTGTTCGTTGATAATATTTTCAATAAATTCTGAAAAGGACTTCCTATAATATTGTGATGATACTAAACAATGAGAAGGTTTGAAGGGCAAATCCAAACAATTTTTGTCACAATTACTTTTAAGTTGAATTAGCTGTCAATAATATTGTCACCCTGCTCTTCATTATATATAATGCATCCAGCGCATATTATATTCCTTATTAAACTATTTGTCCTGTTTAATGCTTCTGCGGATTTTATTTCTGTCGTTATTTATAGAAGAAAACAAAACAAGGGCAGACAACATTGTCTATGCGCTTGCCGGGTTCAGCAGACATTCTGACAAGATTCTCTAATTGCAACTGCTTGCTGTGCGTACACATAACAGGAATTGTCAATAGCTTATTTATAGATATGATATGCGACCTATTAGTAAGTTATTGTCTGAGTTAGTGGGCATTGAGAGACGTGTATCTTCATTTATATTCCCTCCTATTGTTTTGATTTACAATGTATATTTTTGTGTATCTATTCATGATAAGCAAAAGCATTAATCCAATAAGTCTCGTGTTGGTTCACATTGTCTTGCTTAAAACAATTTAAAGGCTTTTGCTCTCTTGACAATAAAACTATGAAAAATATATCTTATACTACGGCATAGTCCATTGAAATGTTATAATCAGAATAGCTCAGAGCTGTGTAACAGTCTTAATTCTTGCAATAGGTTACTGTGACAAGGCATGTTCTAAAAAGGCAATTGTTCAAATGATTTCAATTCTGTTAGACCTATCTGCGCCAAAATGAGCATAAACATTATTAGAAATACAGTAGACTCGCGATTAACCGAGGCAGGGTTAATCGAGGTTCGTGGTTAAACGATAAGATGCACGCGAACAATCTAGTACTCCTTAGTGAGACTTCGGGTTTGCTGACGTCGGGCATCTAGCGTTTTGTTCACAAAATATCATGTTTATCTCACTAGTATAATTATATCTGTATTGTTTTGTAATGTACATATTAAATAAAAACTGACTTTACATTAAAGCAGATAGTTATCGTTAAATTTTCTAACTCATCAATCCTAGATCTCCGTATTATGCTAGATTTACTGTATCCAAGGTAGTTAAGATCACAATTAACTCGAATAATCGCGAGTCTACTGTAATAGGAAAATACTGTAGGGGGGGGGGTATTAGTTTCCTAGAAACCTAATTCTCATTGTCGCGAACTTATTTTCTACAAACTTCAAATTTTCAATTTGTTTTCTTACCGTTATGCATGTTTACATCAAGCTTTGCATAAATGTTATTCGACAGAATCAAAAAAACTGTGTTTCTATCCCTAAGTACCCTCCGTTTTCAGAGTTGCAACCCTCATTTATAAACTACAATATGTGTGTGTCTAAGAAGCTATCAAATGACGGGCCTTTGCGATTATTAGTAGAATTGCAGCGCTAACTTCTTTTCGTTTCTGATTTTGTCAGAAAGGCATAAAATTAACTTGAGAACAAAAATTAATCAACCTCAGAAATGATCTAAAAGTTAAAGTATATTCGTATTTTATTCTAATCGGAAAGCAACGTCAAAGAAAATTGTAGTTAAGAAAAATAGTTACTAAATAAACTACTCTGAATTTGGCGGGAAACTTATACAGTTTGATTTAATTACTTTTCACACCCTTCTCTTTCTCAAACCATCTCGTCAGAAACTTATTTTCAGACACCCGCAATTTGTGTTCACCAGTCACGGATGACGTACTCTAAATTTCGTTAACATACAGTATTACCGTCAGAATGACTGATTTCAATATTCTCCATTGCAAGTTTTTTTGATAACTAACGTGATATATAGAAACTTCTGGATTGAACAGAACTATGAGGTTTCTGATGCTAAGCGACTTTCCGTGACCACGTTTTCACTTGTTACAAATGTATCTACATAGTTACAGCTATTTATTTTATTAATTATTACTCTTTTGTTTCCCTCCTTTACTGTGTTTTGGTTTATTATAATGTTTATTATTTTATTCTACCTTCTCCTCTATGCTATCCTCTCGGAAGATTCTGCTAAGACATCGGTGTTACTTTCTAGCGAATCTATCTCCATCCTTATTAAATCTGCGTTACCAACCTAAAAGAACAGCTGGCTAAAGACGTTCAATGATTGTCCTTCTTTTACTATTAGAATCAAATATTATCATACCAATTGAAACAGTAGTGGAAACAAAGTATCACGTCGTTTCAACACGCTGCGAATCACAAAATTTACATATCATTACACATACGCATTTTTCCTTATGAAGTCACTGACAGTGAAATATATCTGCAATAACTTAGCATAGTTATCAATTCTATGTCGTAATAGGATATTTTACAGTATGTTTCCTTTTCATAAAAGCATATGCATTCTTAAAATCTACGACAATCTGGTAAACCGTGCCATTGTACAAGGTTTGTTTGAAAAGTATCCGACCGTAGGTCAGGAAAGTAAAACGGCATGCCTGGTGTGTTTCAGTTCTTAATCACCTTCGAAATAGGGCCTTTCAGCTTCCACACTTAATTCAACGATCCTGCGATTGCTGGAATCATGCCTGAAACGTTGTTTGGAAATGTTATTAACC
This sequence comes from Lepisma saccharinum, assembly GCA_022664845.1. NCBI lineage: Eukaryota > Metazoa > Arthropoda > Insecta > Zygentoma > Lepismatidae > Lepisma > Lepisma saccharinum. The sequence continues at coordinate 8,368 of JAGDQP010041334.1, read as the reverse complement.
CCGCTCTCGCGTTGGGCATCATGTTCTCTCGGATATCGAAGTGCTTACCTTTCAGTGTTGATTTGACTTTACGTAAAAGGCAGAAGTTACAAGGAGCTATGTCTGAAGAATTTGAACAATAGAACAGTGTTATTTGCCAGGAAAGAGTGTCTCAAGCGCGAGAAATCTCCACGTCAATTTTAGTCATTTCTAACCTTGCTGGTATGCCTTTTAACGATAGTTCTTTTGTTTCTTGCCTCACCATTTTCTCCTATCTCTTTAAGCTTGTGTTTGATGTTAATTATTCTTTTAATATACATTGTAAACATATCAATCATGTTCTAGGATGTCTTAAAAGTGTCTAAGGTTTACTAATATGTTCTAATTGAAGGCGCAGAGCAGAAAGGTGATAACACTACAAAAACATATTTTCATGAAAAATGAATTAAAAGTTGATATTCAGTATTATACCTCCACAAAAATATATGCAAATAAATCCTCAACAATTGCTTGAATGGCAACCAAACTTGAATTCATGTTTTAAATCAGTTGCAACTTATTTTCATTATAATTATTAGATCTCCATTATAATCATGAAAATTAATAATAATACAGTAGCGTAAATATTTAACCTTCTTCCATAACATACCAAATTGAATAGTACATAAACTTTCAAAAATATATTTTTTACATGAATATGTTTGTAATCCAGTGTGCTTCGTCCTATAATTATTACTGAAAGAAATGCAGTTTTAGAATCATTCCATGTTGCTCAAATCTAACAAAAATTTTATTGACTCTGTTTAGAATACCAATTTATTGATTTAATGACTTCATCACTTGTATCATATGCCTTGATAGTGCTTTGTTTATTTATTTAATTAATTTATAAAAAGTAAACTTTCAAAGGTATATAGTACTTCTCTAAACCATAAGTTATATTAATTCCAGGCATTGAACAGCAATTATAAAGTATTGAACATTAAATGAAATAAAACGTATTTAATTATTCTGGCAATTTGATGCAAATTGCAGTTTCTATCTCTGAACTAATAAGAAGAAAACAAGTTATTCACTAATATGCTGTCTCTATCTAAACAACCACATTTCAGTTGTCTCACTAGGGCCAAGCAATGAATTTGTCACAAACTACAGAAAATAACGAACAAAGCGACTAAGACATAAGGATAAAGGTTTATGAAAATGAGTACAGATAATTTGGAGCTAACGAAACATAGAAAAACGAAGCAGCATTCTTTGCCACCACAATTTTGTACATGATTAGAGTTTGAAATAATATTAAATTCAATAAGATAAGTTTTTAAATCATCAATCAAAATATCAGTAAATTGACCTTTAAGTGCAATTCCGTCACTTTCATAATTTTATGACATCTCTCAAGCGATCATCATCATCCGAAGGCGCTTTCGAGCAATTATGAATGTCCTCTTGCGCCCCAGTATCTACAAGGTGTAGTCTTTCTATACTCGCACACTTGTAAGGTAAGCTAAACGGTAAGCTAACTAGAAAGTTCGCTGCAACACACACAAACAGACAGATGGAAGAAGAAGAAGATATAATTATTTCTAAGACGGTACATTGAAAAACAAAACGTTCTGTTTTAGTGTAATATCACTGGTGTAATATTGCACTGTAGGCACTAACGATGAAAACACAGTAAGGTTTACAGTAACGTCAACTTGGAAATCAAACTATTTACAGTAACGTCAACTTGGAAATCAAACTCTTTCTAGTCTAGCAATTTACCAAGAATTGAGTACTAACAAAAATAAAATATTTTACATTTACCTTTCTTAAATTCACGATTGTACAGAGATTAATGGCTAAAATGCACTACTTACAATTACTAAAATGCAAAAATGAATAAACATTCAACTTTTCCTTCCTCCTATTCTACGAAACGGAGGAAACTCAAAGCAATATCATTTGAAGGCCACACTAACAGGTAGTCCCATCGGCATATAAAACGCAGATACTGATATCATGAGACGTGCTAGAGTGTTCTGTACAACACGGCAAAGGAACCTAATTAAAACTGTGAAGCATGGTGCACAAACGTATCGTAATGTTGTGAGGACATCAGGCATAGACTTAACTTTAGAACAGAAAGTGTGTCAATGGTTGAAAACTTTTATGTCAATCTCCAAGATTAGGTTGGTAGAGGGAACAAATCAAAAGTTGGTAACGACGCTTTAAAGGCACGTGTGTAGATAAACTTACGCACCACCGTCCGGTGGAATGCCCGACAGTTCAGCGTTTCTAGTTAAACTATATCTATCTTCAGTAAATAGGGAAAAGTGATAAAACGGACAAGTGGATATTGTATGAAATAACGGACCATCGCAAATAGCAGAAGCAATGGCATCTGCAATAGCCTGTTAATTCGTCGTGATGAGCGCTTACGCAACCGCTTTGTTGTGAGAAGTGAATAATCTTTGATAACAATAAGTAAAAATTGGCAGTGACTTGACGTTGGGGAAATACTCAAAGGTTTTCAAAAAGCAGAGCGTCACAACCGGTTTAGTTCTTAGTATGACGGACAGCACTGGGTGTTTTGCATTACAAGTTCTTTCATCCTAACGTTTCCAAGAGGTTAGCACGCTTGCATTCAGTACGTGTGGTCACGAGTTCAATTCGCGACGAAATCTATTGAACGGGATGATTTTGAGCCCACTTTATAAAAATGCAGATTCTACATTTAGAAACAATTGATTTTCTTCTGACAAACATTTCACAAAAGCTGTTTCCGAACGTTCGTAAAAATTCAATCAATTGTACTGTGCAGAAATTGACGCAATGGACTGAAGGCTATGAAGAAATCATCCGTCGTCTTTCAATGTGAAGGATCCTCTTATCTTAGCTGACAGCGCTAAGCGACTTGTTAGAAAATAGAAGATAGGTTCCTTGAGGCAAGAAATTCTGCCACAGCTTCACATTTTCTGTACTTACCACCAAATTAATATCATGTTTTTAAGTGTCTAAGTAAATTTCTGGAGTATTCAAAAACTCAGGACGACATTGAGATCCTTCTGAACGGTTGACAGGGATTCATCCTTGCAGACAGAGACTCTTTTCAAAGAAGCAGCCGCCTTTACTCCATTCTAAAATTCAGGAGTAGTGTGTGGCACGAAACCGAATATTTATTTCTGAACAACATGATACATCGAAATGTTACAAAACGGTGTTATTCTATTATTTTGATGTGGTGTGCTGACGGAAATATCCGTTCTGTTCAAGCTAGATGGCACTATGTGCCACACTACAAAGAAAACTTAGGCTTGGCTGGGCTAGAAAGATATCCAAATACCGCCAGGTACTAGTCACTCAAAGTATTGAAAAGCATCGAACACGTACTAATCCTGAAAAACTGCTAAGAGCGTTTGAGTCCCGATTCAGTCAAAATTCCACAGGTCAAAGTAGCAACTCATTTATTCTATGGACTCAAGGAAACACGCGGGGGAGACATTTAAGCAAAGTATATATGTATTGCACTCATATGTAGTGGTTGCTATTCAGAAAACCCTTATTTGAAACTTGAGGGTATGTATTGTTTGTACATACTATGTTTGACTATGTTACTTGTGAGGGGACATTTTAATTCCAAAATTATCTCAAATTCTTGTCAATAAATTATTGTGCATATGCAACCCTCAGAACAGCAACGTTATTTGGGTTGCATATGAAGTAGGGTTTCACCATTTAAAATACTCAAGAGAGTTGTTGTTAGAATGAGGAATGTGCAATATTTTTTTTTTAAAGTAGTGTTGTTTAATTTGTTACCAGATTAATGGTTGGGTATGTCAGTAAGTAAGTACGTTGATATTATAACAAGGAAAGGGGAATAAGCTCATATAATGAACTGATTAAGTTCTTTACGCTATGAATAAGTCCGTGAGCTTAGACCGTGGAAGGGGATTTTCAACCCGTAAATCGTCTGTGCTTATGCAACCCCCAAAAGATCGAAGTTATTTGGGCTGCATACGAGGAAGGCTTCAAGCGTTTATTTATTTTTAAGGAAAAGTCTTTGTTAGAGCTGTACTGGTGGTTTCAGTCCGTAGTCCAGTTGTAATGGTGCTGAGATCACCAAAGTATATATATCTTTAAGTACGACAGTTTTGCTGAAGCAGTATTTCCAATGATTCAGAAATTATTACAGACCATTTGAATAAGTAAGAGGAGGAGGAAATACCTGCTGTTTGAATATTTATTTACAAAAAAGGTATGTGCAAAAGGTTTAGTTTTGTTTCCATTTAACGGAAGATGCATAAAACAACGTCCGTTAGACAGTGGGCGCCCAAGGTAAAAGTAATACTAAATGTAATATACAAGGGGGATCGTAAAGTTTAAACAATCACCTGGAAGTTATTGGGTTATGTGTTTGAAATTTTATCAAAGTATTTACTGGTCCTTATATACGTGACTGACAAAAAATAACTCCTTGTGCTCGTTACATGTCAGTAATCTGCAAGAAGATTGAGACTCGTAGCGTGATAGAGATCCTGCATTTATAGGTGGATAATGCCCGGCAAGTTTATGATAAAATGATGGCTGTTTATTTTAATGAGCTATCCCAATGATCGTCAAGGAAACTGGATTTTATTATCGTAGTGTGTGTAAAATTATGAACTACACATATTTAAGGTGACTGCAAGGTGTTCGTTTTTGGACAATGTACCAAACAAGTCAAATAACAGTTAATAAAGCAAGATACTGTGACTTTGAAATATTAAAATATTTTCGTAATCTTGGCACGAGTGATTTTTAGAGTTCTCAGTGATGGAAAAATGCATTATGTCTTCGACGATTTAACGACATAAATGATGCCATTCAAGTAGTGAAACTGTGCTTTTCAACGAAATCTGAAGCTATCTACAAAGACGACCTGCGGAAGCTCAAGATATGCTGGAAACAATGTGTGACTCTGGACGGTGACAATGTAGAGAAGGCTTAAGGACAACATATCAAAATAAAGTTTCTGACTCATTTCCTTCATGGCTGTTATTATAGTGATGTAATTATCACGTGAAGAACTAAATTTAATTACCAACGTGTGGTGTAATCACCTTAATATAAATATAGTGGCAATGCTTAACAAGAGAAAGGTGGCAGTTCGTCAAATATGTCGACGTAGGAGCGGTTCCCTTTCTAGAACTATAGCTATCCGAGCAAAAACACCAGTGCGAAGTTCTTGAACCCTAAAAAGTGGTGAAATGGAGGACATATGAGCCAAGTTCCTTGGTGATTGCATGTAAGAGAAAGACTGAAAATTGGCGCGAGGTGGCAAGGTTCATAATGTTCGATTTCGAACCTTAGGTTGTTGGTGGTGGGCATGGTGGGTTTTAGGGCCGCCATCAGCCTTATGGTTTGAAGATCGTGAACCTTGCCACCTCACGCCAATTTCCATTGTTCCTCCTACATGATATCGCCAAGGAACTTGGCTTATCCGTCCTTTATTCCACCACTTTTTAGGGCTGAAGAACTTGGTTGAGCTTTTTGCAACTCTGGTGTTTTTTTTTGTTTTTTTTTGGATTTCACAGCTTTTTGTAAGTGTATAATATATATACATGCTACGCTGGAGGCAATGCCTCCAGTATTCCGTGGTGGGTTGAACCCACAACTTACGGAGTTTGAGGGAACTGAGCTCCCTTTATCGTAACCAGACTCTCCGGGGGACTGCGCCCCCATGGTGCAGTTCTTACCCATACCACCGTCGTACGCCCCATTTATTGTAACCTACTCGTGATGACACCTTCATACCAAATTTTTATTTATCTACCTTCAGTGGTTTGGAAAATGGGTTTGAGCGGCCATTTTGGATTAAAAATTGATTCATTTTTAACATTATCTTATATTGTCGTGATCTAATCGTAATGGTACACCTTCATACCAAATTACATCTCTCAATCTCCAATGGTCTGGAAAATGTTTTTTTGGCTGCCATTTTGAATCCAAGATAGCGACTTTTCTCAAAATGTTTAATATTTTACTAACCTACTCCTTGTTAATACACATTTATGCTAAATGTCTTAGGTCAAATGATGTGGAAATGGATTCACGTCCGTCATTTTGTTTCCAATATTGTGTTTTGGAGACATTTTGTAATATTTTCCTAACTTTTTAATAATATGTACCGTCATACTATATTTTGTTTTTCCAGCTCCAGCCGTTTAGGCAGTGTTTTCTATGAAAGTTTACGTTTGGCGGCCATCATCAAAACAAGATGGCGACTTTTCATTATGAAATATTTTTGTTTCCTTTTACCTATTTATCATCCTCTACCTTCATGCCAAAATTCATGTTTCATTTTGGATCCAAGGTGATAACTTTCTCAAGAGTTTGTAACATTTCCGTAACCTACTAATGATTATGTATCTTCATACCAAATTTCAGTTTTCTAGCTTTAGCCATTTAGGCTGTGTATTCTTTGAAATTTTTTCGTTTGACGGCCATCATCAATACAAGATGGCGACTTTTTAATATGAAATATTTTTGTTTCCTTTTACCTATTTATCATCTCCACCTTCATAGCTTATCCCGAAAACCCTGAACAATATGAGTAAGTGAGTGAATGAGTCAGTAAGCTTAAAATACGCAGTTTCAGGGGTTCACAACTCGAATATGCTTCAGGCTATGAATATGAAATTTTGCACACCTGCACATAATTTATTTGTTATATCTCCTTGTTCTTGAAAGTTCATATTCCTGTCCTTAACATCGTTTCTCTTACGGGGCTTGGAAATCGCCGATTTCGTCAAAAACACTTGTTCCTGTATAACATATTTCTGTCGGCGCTGACGTTTTATGATGCTCAAAGCTCTGTGAGACACGCAGAAACAATGGAGTATGGCGCGAGGTGGCAAGGTTCATGATGTGTTGAGCCTTAGGTTTGGTGGTGGTAAGCGTGGTGGGTTTAGAGCCCCATCAGCATTATGGTTTGACAATTATGAACCCTGCCATTTCGCGCCGACTTTCAGTGTTCCTCTTAGATGCTGTCGCCGATTAACGTAAAACGTATTAATGAATTCATACTGTGTGAAGTAATGTGGGAAGCAATATGTAGTTAAACTCAAGCAGTCAATAGGTTAGATTCGAGATAGGAAAAGGCGAGAGAAATGGATTAGTGTTCTTCTTCGATACTACATAAGTAAAACAGTCTTAAAATAATATTACAATAATGGCCCTATGATAGCAATAAGACTAAAAGGAACATAGGAACAGGAAATAATAAGGTTAAAATATAAATATATGCATTCCCACAAGTAAATATCGGAGAAAAACGAAGAAAATAGATAATATCTGGAGAAGTTGAATAAGAGAGGAAAGAAGTGCAACTGGTATACAATATTAAGCGCGAAGCAAGGTGAAGAATAGTAAGAAATACTCACAGTCACTACGTAACAGAAACTCAAGATTCCATATGATGATTGACTTTTGTAGACAATACATGGTTTTAACATCAGACAATAATAACTTATTCCTCAACTTGACATTTTATTAATTTCAGAACGATTGTGTGCTAACTCAGAAAATGTTGCAGAGTTGTCTCAAGCATAAACAATCCTTTTCTAGAGCTATTACTTATTCTGACCATTATTTGGCCCCAGAGGTGGACTCAAAGTTGAAGAAATATAGGAATGAGAAAGGGTAACACTGGAGAATTTAGGAAGCATTAAATGAAATATTCGTTACTTTGTATAAACGGTTCGCGGTAGGGACAGATGCAAATATAATATACAACGGGATAATTTTAATATCTATTCGCTTTACCTAGCAAAGAAGTTATATGAATAACATAAAGTGAAAATAATTTTAAAAAATGATTTAATAAAGAAATGTTCAAGAAAAAAGAAAAGGAAAATGAAGCCGATGGACACAGAAGACGGTAAAATGATATGCAGGAAGCTAAATAATGAACTCCAAACAAAGATAGGCAAAGTAAGAGAACACAAACGAGGCAGATATTCAGTGAATTAGAAGACATTCAAAGAATAGGGAAAAAATGAGCTTTGTGTACAAGGAAGCAAAAAATAACATACTAAGAAGAAAACGGAAACAAATCTCTCTGCTCAATGTAAGACAAAAGTAATGATATCATTAGTGATCGGAAAGGAATATTAGATAGATAGTTGGAAAACATGGAAGATATAGTATGAAATGCCCACACACGTAATAGACGCAGAACAACAAACAGAAATAATTTAAGAGAGTTACATGTTCACTCGTCTCCGGCAAGACTTACGAGAAGTCTAATGGTACGACGAGAAGCAGACCTTTTGAAAAAAACGTAATGGACAATGCGATATCAACTTCAAAACATACACACAGAAAGAAGGGTCTACCAACATTGGAGAGAGAGCTTAAAATAATG